>BLSH010223855.1:21300-31948 GCA_018402905.1 Glandirana rugosa | reverse complement strand
GGGGGGGGTTTGTACTGCCCCTCCATTTCAGCACCTCAAGAAATGAGATAGGCAGTCATAAAATAAAATCTGCGGAAATTCCAGAAAATGTACCCTAGTTTGTAGACGCCATAACTTTTACGCAAAGCAATAAATATACGCTATTTGGCTTTTTTTTTTACCCTAGACATGTGGCTGAATGCATTTTGGCAAAAATTTATGACTAAAATTTAGTTTATTGTATTTTTGTAATAACATAAAGTTGAAAATATCATTTTTTTCAAAATTTCCGTTCCTTTTATGGTTAGATCGCAAAAATTAAAAAGCGCAGTGGTGAACAAATACCACCAAAAGAAAGCTCTATTTGTGGGAAAAAAGGACACAAATTTAGTTTGGGTACTGCATTGCATGACCGCGCAAATACCATTTGAAGCGGCGCAGTGCCAAATTGAAAAAAGTGCTCCGGTCCTAAAGCTGGAAATCCTTCCGGGGCTGAAGTGGTTAAGGTCATCACAGAGGACAAGGGGGCACTCTACATCTAGAGGAAAAAAGATTTCATCTCCAAATACGGAAAGGTTTCTTCACGGTAAGAGCAGTGAAAATGTGGAATAGACTCCCTCCTGAGGTGGTTCTGGCCAGCACAGTAGATTGCTTTAAAATTTTGAATGGATTCTTTCCTTAATGTACATAATATAACTGGGTACTAACATCTTATAGGTAAAGTTGATACAGGGAAAATCCAATTGCCTCTTGGGGGATCAAGAAGGATAACCCCCCCCGCTTTAGTAAATTGGATAATGCTTTGCTGAGGTTTTTTTTGCCTTCCTCTGGATCAACTGAGGGTGAAGGATTGTGTATATAGGATGGTATGATTATATGCATTTTTTCTTTTTTTATTGGTTGAACTAGATGTCTTTTTTCAAACTGACTGACTATGTAACTGGTTGTAAATACTTGTATATCGGGAGCTCTCTCCACCAGGGTAATCTGACTGGAGGTGTGTGTGTGTGTGTGTGTGTGTGTGTGTGTGTGTGTGTGTGTGTGTGTGTGTGCAAGTGTGTGCAAGAGATAGATGTAGTAGGTGTGGCGCTGTTCAAAAACTTGGGATGATATGTGTCTACCACATATGTTAACGTACTAATGTTAGAGAGTACTCCATTTTGCCATATAATGGAAGGTACATAACTCCAAAACACATATAAATCTCAAATGGGTGATTTCGATCTAAAGCAGATATTAAAATCAATATAAGAAACAAAAAACATTTTTTTCCATATAAAGAGTGAGCCACATAAGTTGCTCTTCAGTGCCAGTTTTTTTGCAAGTATAGACTCCTGGCGCTGTTCAGAGACTTAGAATGGTATTTGACTACCACTAGTATTAAAGTGCTAGTGCTATAGGGTACTAAATTTTACCATACATTCTAAAATACATGACTCCAAAACACGAATAAAATTCAAATAGGCGATTCATATCCAAAGCAAATATGAAACTCAATATAAAAAAAACGATTAAGAAAAGAAAAAATAAAATCTCAATGATGCTGATTAGCTCCGCCCCGTATGTGTGTGTGTGTGTGTATATATATATATATATATATATATATATATGTGTGTATATATATATGTGTATGTATGTATATATATATATATATAAGTTGTGCTCATAAGTTTAGATACCCTGGCAGAATTTGATTTCTTGGCCATTTTTCAGAGAATATGAATAACACAAAAACATTTCTTTCACTCATGATTAGTGTTTGGCTGAAGCCATTTATTATCAATCAACTGTGTTTACTCTTTTTAAATCATAATGACAACAGAAACTACCCAAATGACCCTGATCAAAAGTTTACATACCCTGGTGATTTTGGCCTGATAACATGCACACAAGTTGACACAATGGGGTTTGAATGGCTATTTAAGGTAACCATCCTCACCCATGATCTGTTTGCTTGTAATTAGTGTGTGTGTATAAAAGTTCAATGAGTTTTTGGACTCCTGACAGACCCTTGCATCATTCATCCAGTGCTGCACTGACGTTTCTGGATTCTAAGTCATGGAGAAAGCAAAATAATTGTCAAAGGATCTGTGGGAAAAGGTAGTTGAACTGTATAAAACAGGAAAGGGATATGAAAAGATATCCAAAGAATTTAGAATGCCAATCCGTAGTGTTTAAACGCTAATCAAGAAGTGGAAAATAAGGGGTTCTGTTGAAACCAAACCATGGTCAGGTAGACCAACTTAAATTTCAGTCACAACTGCCAAGAAAATTGTTCGTAATGCAAAGAAAAACGCACAAATAACTCTCTGAAAACATGTAGTGTAGCTGTTTCAAAATGCACAATAACGGGGCACTTGAAGAAATATGGGCTGCATGGTCGAGTAGCCAGAAGAAAGCCATTACTACGCAAATGCCACAAAGTATCCCACTTACAATACGCCAAACAGCACAGAGACAAGCCTCAAACCTTCTGGTACAAAGTCATTTGGAGTGATGAGACCAAAATTGAGCTTTTTGGTCACAACCATAAATGCCATATTTGGAGAGGAGTCAACATGGCCTGTGAAACACAGAGGTGGATCGCTGATTTTTTGGGGATGTGTGAGCTACAAAGGCACAGAAAATTTGGTCAAAATTGATGGCAAGATGAATGCAGTATGTTATCAAATAATACTGGAGGAACAGTTTCATTCATCAGCCAGGAAGCTGCGCATGAGACGTAAGTCAGGTCCATAAATATTGGGACAATGACACAATTCTAATCTTTTTGGCTCTATACACCACCACAATGGATTTGAAATGAAATGAACAAGATGTGCTTTAACTGCAGACTTTCAGCTTTAATTTGAGGGTATTTACATCCAACCAAATCAGGTGAACAGTGTAGGAATTACAACAGTTTTTATATGTGCCTCCCACTTTTTAAAGGACCAAAAGTAATGGGACAGATTAACAATCATAAATTAAACTTTCACTTTTTAATACTTGGTTGCAAATCCTTTGCAGTCAATTACAGCCTGAAGTCTGGAACGCATAGAAATCACCAGACGCTGGGTATCATCCCTGGTGATGCTCTGCCAGGCCTCTACTGCAACTGTCTTCAGTTCCTGCTTGTTCTTGGGGCATTTTCCCTTCAGTTTTGTCTTCAGCAAGTGAAATGCATGCTCAATCGGATTCAGGTCAGGTGATTGACTTGGCCATTGCATAACATTCCACTTCTTTCCCGTAAAAAACTCTTTGGTTGCTTTCGCAGTATGCTTCGGGTCATTGTCCATCTGCACTGTGAAGTGCCGTTCAATGAGTTCTGAAGCATTTGGCTGAATATGAGCAGATAATATTGCCCGAAACACTTCAGAATTCATCCTGCTGTTTTGTCAGCAGTCACATCAATAAATACAAGAGAACCATTTCCATTGGCAGCCATATATGCCCACGCCATGACACTACCACCACCATGCTTCACTGATGAGGTGGTATGCTTTGGATCATGAGCAGTTCCTTTCCTTCTCCATACTCTTCTCTTCCCATCACTCTGGTACAAGTTGATCTTGGTCTCATTTGTCCATAGGATGTTGTTCCAGAACTGTGAAAGCTTTTTTAGATGTTGGCAAACTCTAATCTGGCCTTCCTGTTTTTGAGGCTCACCAATGGTTTACATCTTGTGGTGAACCCTCTGTATTCACTCTGGTGAAGTCTTCTCTTGATTGTTGACTTTGACACACATACACCTACCTCCTGGAGAGTGTTCTTGATCTGGCCAACTGTTGTGAAGGTTGTTTTCTTCACCAGGGAAAGAATTCTTCGGTCATCTACCACAGTTGTTTTCCGTGGTCTTCCGGGTCTTTTGGTGTTGCTGAGCTCACCGGTGCATTCTTTCTTTTTAAGGATGTCCCAAACAGTTGATTTGGCTACACCTAATGTTTTTGCTTTCTCTCTGATGGGGTTGTTTTGTTTTTTCAGCCTACTGATGGCTTGCTTCACTGATAGTGACAGCTCTTTGGATCTCCTATTGAGAGTTGACCGCAACAGATTCCGAATGCAAATAGCACACTAGACCTTTTTATCTGCTCCTTGTAAATGGGATAATGAGGGAATAACACACACCTGGCCATGGAACAGCTGAGCAGCCAATTGTCCCATTACTTTTGGTCCCTTAAAAAGTGGGAGGCACATATACAAACTGTTGTAATTCCTACACCGTTCACCTGATTTGGATGTAAATACCCACAAATTAAAGCTGAAAGTCTGCAGTTAAAGCACATCTTGTTCGTTTAATTTTAAATCCATTGTGGTGTATAGAGCCAAAAAGATTAGAATTGTGTCGATGTCCCAATATTTATGGACCTGACTGTATTTGGATATTGCAACATGATAATGATCCAAAACACAAGGCCAAGTAGACCTGTCATTAGCTATAGCAGAATAAAGTGAAAGTTCGGGAGTGGCATTCTCAGTCTCTTGACCTCAATATCATTAAGCCACTCTGGGGAGATCTCAAACGTGCAGTTCATGCAAGAGAGCCCAATAATTTCCAGGAACTGGAGGCTTTTTGCCAAGAGGAACTGGCAGCATTACCATCGGAGAAGATAAAGAGCCTCATCCACAAATACCACAAAAGACTGTCATTGATATTAAAGGGGGCAATACACGGTATTAAGAACTGGGGTATGTAAACGTTTGATCAGGGTCATTTGGGTAGTTTCTGTTGTCATTATGATTTATAAAGAGTAAACACAGTTGATAATATATGGCTTCAGCCAAACACTAACAATGAGTTTTTGTGTTATCATTCATATACTCTGAAAAATGGCCAAGAAATCCTCAATTCTGCCAGGGTATGTAAACTTATGAGCACAACTGTGTGTGTGTGTGTATATATATATATATATATATATATATATATATAAACTGCTCAGAAAATTTAAAGTAGCACTTTGAAAATACATCAGATCTCAATGGGTACAATTATCATGCTCTGTATATCTATACTTATATGGACTGGGTAATGTGTTAGGAACGAAAGGATGCCACATTGTTTGATGGAAATGGAAACGATCAGCCTGCAGAGGGCTGAATTCAAAGACACCCCAAAAATGAAGGTGAAAAAATGATGCAGCAGGCTCATCCATTTTGCTGAAATTTCATTGCAGCCTCTCAAAATGGTACTCCCCACGTGCTTGTATGTATGCCGAACAACGTCCGAGGATGCTCCTGGAGAGACAACGGATATTGTCCTGGGGAATGTCCTCTCAGATCTTGACCAGGGCATCACTGAGCTCCTGAGCGGACTGAGGTGCAACCTGACGGTGGCGGATGAACCGACACATAATGATTCTGAGGTGCTCTGTTGGATTTAGGTCAGGTGGACTTGGGGGCTATTCAATTCCTTCATTCGCCAGGAACTGGCTGCATACTCTCGCCACATGAGGTTGAGCATTGTCATGCACCAGGAGGAACCTAGGACCCACTGCACCAGTGTAAGGTTGGACTATGGGTCTAAGAATTTCATCCTGATACCTAATTGCAGTCAGGGTGCCATTGTCTAGTCTGTAGAGGTTTGTGCATACTTCCATGGATATGCCTCCCCAGACCATCGCTAACCCACCACCATACAGGACAAGCTGAACGATGTTACATGCAGCATAATGTTCCCCGTGGCTTCTCCAGACCCTTTTACATTTGTCACGTGCACAGGGTGAACCTTTTCTCATCTGTGAAAAGCACAGGGTGCCAGTGGCAGACCTGCCAATTCTGGTGTTCAATGGTAAATGCCAATCGAGCTCCATGGTGCCAGGCAGTGAGCACAGGGCCCACTAGAGGATGTTGGGCCCTGAGGTCACCCTTCTGAAGTGTGTTTCTGATTGTTTGGTCAGTGGCCTGCTGGAGGTAATTATGTAGGGCTCTGGCAGTGCTCATCCTGGTCCTTTTTGCACAATGGAGCAGATACCAGTCCTGCTGATGGGTTAACGACTTTCTACCACCCTGTCCAGCTCTCCTAGAGTAACTGCTTGTCTCCTGGAATCTCCTACATGCTCTTGAGACTGTGCTGGGAGAAAGTGCAAACCTGGCAATGGCACATATTGATTTGCCATCCTGGAGGAGTTGGACTGCCTATGCAAATTCTATAGGGTCCAAGTATCGCCTCATGCTACCAGTAGTGACACTGACCCTAGCCAAATGCAAAACCAATGAAAAACAGTCAGAAAAGAGGAGTAGGGAAAAAAAATGTCAGTGGCCTCCACCTGTAAAACCATACACGTTTTGGAGGTCATCTCATCATTGCCCATCTAGTGCACCTGTGGATTCATTAACACTAAACCAGTCTTAGTCTGTAGGGTTAAGTATTGAGTTGGCCACCCTTTGCAGCTATAACGGCGTCACCTCTTCTGGGAAGGCTGTCCACAAGGTTTAGGTGTGTGTACGGGAATGTTTGACTATTCTCCCAGAAGCGAAATTGTGAGGTCAATCACTGATGTGGATGGGAAGGCTTTGCTCGCAAGTCTGAACCATCCCAAAGGTGTTTTATCGGGTTGAGGTCAGTACTCTGTGCAGACCTGTCAAGTTCCTCCACCCCAAACTCGCTCATCCATCTCTTTATGAACCTTGCTTTGTGCACTGGTCCAAATTATTTGGTGGAGGGGGGATTATGGTGTGGGGTTGTCTTTCAGGGGTTGGGCTTGGCTCCTTAGTTTCAGTGAAGGGAATTTTTAAGGCGTCAGACATTTTGGACAATTTCTTGCTCCCAATTTTGTGGAAAGAGTTCGGGGATGGCCCCTTCCTGTTCCAACACAACTGCACACCAGTGACCAGTACACAAACAAGGTGCATAAAGACATGGATGAGCAAGTTTGAGGTGGAGGAACTTGACTGGCCTGCACAGAGTCCTGACCTTAACCCGATAGAATATCTTTGAGCTGAATTAGAGCGGAGACTGCGAGCCAGTCCTTCTCATCTACATCAGTGCCTGACCTCACAAATGCGCTTCTGGAAGAATGGTCAAACATTCCCATAGACATAGTCCTAAACCTTGTGGACAGCCTGCCCAGAAGAGTTGACGCTATTGTGGCTGCAAAGGGTGGACAAACTCAATATTGAACCCTAAGGACTTAGTCTGGAATGCCATTAAAGTTTATGTGCGTGTAAAGGCAGGCATCTCAATACTTTTGGTAATATAGTTTATACAGTGCATCCGGAAAGTATTCACAGCACTTTACTTTTTGCACATTTTGTTATGTTACAGACTTATTTCAAAATTCATTTTCTCTTTTGTTCATTGACAGACCCTACAGGAGTAGGACTAGGCAGAAAAAAACATTTGACTACGCCTATGGGCAGTCCTAGGTGATATACACCCCCCTCTCTGCTATAGGCCTTCAGTTTTTTTCTGCCTAGTCAGGAGTAAGGACATGTCCTGGCAATTTTTTTGTTTTTCTTTGTTCCTGGATTTTTTTCCAGTGAGATCTACAATCAACTGCCGGACTGGGAAACGGACTGGTCATTAAGGGCCAGGAGGTCTCCCCAGTCTGGCCAGCAAGTGCATGCAGACCGCAGCTACGCGCTAGGTCGGCCGCAACATAGCCCCATTGGACGGGGGCTGGTCCTGGGAGTTAAAGTGGTAGTAAACCCTCCTATCATTTTCAGCCAAGGAAGCTGCCATCTTGGCCTCTGTTTAATCTACAACTGCCATGATGCTGCACAGGTGATCAGCTATGAAACCAGCCATTGGATGGTTTGACAGTTTGGTTTAGAGCACAGCCAATGAGAGCGTTACATTTCCGGCATGTGCCGGAAATGTAACTGGTTTTTAAACTGTTAAATGGATAGGTTTACTACCGCTTTGAACGTCTTGCGAGGTCGCATACGACCGGGTCTCGGCCTGAGTCACAGCGTTCCTCATGGCCAACAGCCCCCCACTTAGGTGGAGAGAAGGATCACTCTGGGAGCATACACGCATGGCTTTTGCTGGATCGGTGAGTAGGTGTCCCCCACCTCTCCTTCCTTGGACGGGGTGCGGGTACTTCCTGGGGTGGTCAATCCCTCCGGAGTTCACCTCCTCCCCCCCCTTCCCGAGGCCCAGGCTTCTGGCCTAGGTGCCTTTTTGGACTTCCTTTCCCACCCTAAGAGTTCTTACTGGGGATGGGGTACCCCCTTGACCCATCTTCTGCCTTAGTTGGGCCTGGGGGCGGATGACCAGAATGCCGCGATTGTGGCCTACGGCGCCCCCCGGTAGTTTAGGCCGCGGCTTTGCTTTGCCTCCTGTTTCAGCCCGTCCGGCCTCCGTTCCGCGGCTCCGGATGGTCCATCCACCCGCAAAAATTTTGGCTGCGACCTGCTTGGGGCGGCTTTCGGCCTACTGGGCCTTACGGCCGCCTTCTAGCAGAGGGGCGACCCCCTTCTGGGGAGTCCTTTGGGTGAGCCCTCCGTGGGTGTCCCACGTGCGGGGCTCGGCTTCCCCTGTGCAGGACCTTGGGCAGCGCTCCCTGGCGGGCCTCAGCGTGTGCCCCCTATGCCGGGCCTCAGTGTCGTCCCCTGTGCGGGGCCTCAGTGTCGTCCCCTGTGCGGGGCCTCAGTGTCGTCCCCTGTGCGGGGCCTCAGTGTCGTCCCCTGTGCGGGGCCTCAGTGTCGTCCCCTGTGCGGGGCCTCAGCCGGTGCTCCCTGTGAGGGGGCCTCAGCCGGTGCTCCCTGTGAGGGGGCCTCAGCCGGTGCTCCCTGTGAGGGGGCCTCAGCCGGTGCTCCCTGTGAGGGGGCCTCAGCCGGTGCTCCCCGTGAGGGGGCCTCAGCCGGTGCTCCCCGTGAGGGGGCCTCAGCCGGTGCTCCCCGTGAGGGGCCTCAGCCGGTGCTCCCCGTGAGGGGCCTCGATTGGCGTCCCCTGTGCAGGACCTCGATTGGCGTCCCCTGTGCAGGAGCTCGATTGGCGTCCCCTGTGGCGGATGCCCCCTGTGAGGGGCCTCAGCCTGTGCCCCCTGTGCGGGGCTGTGGCCTTGGCCTGTGTCCCCTGTGTGGGAGCGTCTGTGGTGTACATTGTGCGGGGCCTAGGCCAGCGTTCCCTGTGTGGGCGCCCCGGTGCGGGACCTCGGACAATATAGTCACAGTCGTAGCCCACCTTGTGGGTCGGTGGCCATGCTCCCTGTCCGGTCAGGTAGTGAGGATGTTTCCTGCACAACTGAAGTGGCGTACAGGGCCATCTGGCACGGCAAAAGCATTCCCTTCTCCCTCCTATCTGGCAATATTTGCCCATGAAGAATGGGAGGGTCAACAGCGCCCCTTTGTGCTTTCAAAGAGGCTCGTAATGGGGAACCTCTTGGGGGGTCCCTCTTTAACAAGTGGACTGTTCCACCAGTGGTGGATCCCCCTGTCTCTTAACGGCATGAGACAACCATGATGCCGGTAGGGGAATTTTACAGATTGGACCAACATGCCTGGAGCTTAATCCTCCTGCTTGTGCTGATTTGGTGGACCTGTTGATCTAGGGTCCCGCGGTTGGTCTGCTATATGCCTCTTGGCCGCAGTTCCCCTGGTTACTGAGTTCTCTGTTTCCACAGTGGTGCTTAGACATGTATGTGGCCTGAGTGTTGGTCTGCGGACTGGGGTTTTTAAAGGCCATTGTCGCTTCCGGGCAACCCTGGGTGACATCGTTATGTGTCTCACGAAGGGGGAAGGTACATCTCTTCCACAGTCTGAAATAAAAAAGGATCCACGTCGCAGACTCGGTCCTCCTTTTGAGGCACACAGTTGCTTTCATTCTTCAGGGTCCACTGACAGGGGTTTGAAACCTTTCAAACCCTCCTCGGGAGGTTCCGGACGGACCTGGTCTGGCAAGCCGAGAGCGGGGTTTTCTGACCCGCGGACAAGGCCTCATCAGCTTGAGGGTGCGACCTCACCCGTGTCTGGAATGGGAGGGAGGTCTTGATCTTGTCCAGTTACAAGATAGTGTTATGGCCTTGTTCCCCAAAATGGGGCTTTCTCTTCCGTTCACTGACAGACGCAGCCTTCTTATGACACATGGGGTTATGCTCATACTACTAGGAGTATTAGTTGTAAGAAAATACCGCGCTAAAAATTAGATATAAATTAAATGCTGCAAATCAATTAGGAACCACCTAGTAACACATAATAAATAAGAAAGATTTGCGCAAATTTGATATGTTACGTTGTCACAAAATTCCACAGTAAGTCCAGAAAAAATATAATAATAAATGTCCATATAGGTTGATCAAAAACTGATGTTAAATGAATGACTTCCTCCACCAGGTGAAAAGGAGAAGTAGATAGATGTAGTGTCACCAGTCAAATAATTCAGGTACTCTTACCGGAACACCTTTGTTTACCTATCTCTAGGCAAACGGACAGCACATGCAGACTAGCCTCTGCAGGCTTAAAAGGGAACCGATTCCTCTTCAGCTAACCCGTCCGGTGTATTAGATATGCATATTGGACGACCTCCAAATTAATCATAAATTGTCTCCAAATTCCCCCAAACGATGGTATATAGAAAGGGAAGAAGACTCCAATAGTGTAACACAGTAAATAATAATATAAAAAAGACCTGAATGACACCTTAAAACACTGTTGCATTGTATAGTTTAAACGCGTTTAGAAAGAATAAATAATACACAATGATCCACCAAGGATTAACTAAACGTCGTAAATTAAATATAGATTAAAA
>BLSH010223830.1:81335-106166 GCA_018402905.1 Glandirana rugosa | reverse complement strand
CTTCCAGGAGTGGTTTGAGGGCCCGGCGCTTGTCAATAGTAGATTTGGACAGATCAGGGAACATCTGATAGCTATGTCCTTGAAAGGATAAAGAGCCTTTCTGCCGGGCAGCTTGTAAGAGTTGTTCTCTGGTACGGTAATAGTGGAGTTTTGCTATTATGTCCCGAGGAGGGCCCTCTTTTTTGCGTGGGGTCAGGGCTCTGTGGACTCTGTCAATCTCCAGGCGCTCAATGGGGATGTTATGTGCAAGCTCTTGGAAGAGAGCAGTGACAGTGGATTGGAGATCAGTTATGGTTTCTGGCAGTCCCCTGATGCGGACATTTGACCTCCTGGCCCTGTTTTCCTGGTCTTCTATCTGTGCTTGTAGAGTGGTATTGGCTTCCCTGAGAGCTTCTAGCTCATCATCATGATTTGATAGATGGGTTTCCAGCTCATCTGCTCTGATTTCTAGCTCAGAAGTGCGATGGCCGAGTTCCCTGATCTCCCTGGACAGCTGCAGGGGGTGCTGCAGGGCTTTCGTTAGCATCTGCTCAAACTGTTGTATGAGCGGTTCTTCTGAGGAACGTTCTTTCTGGGAAGAGAGGGGGTAGACCAGGGACTCGGCGTCAGACTCACCCTCATCTGGATGGAGTATAAGTTGTTTGCGGTGATGTTTCGGTGCCTTCGGCGTCCTCATGGTACTGGTACCGCTGTGTGGGGAGGCGGGCGTCGCCATCTTGGATGCGGCCCGGACCAGTATGTCACGGATAGATTTGCTCCGTGGCCTGTGACGGGAGCTCCCTGCCACCATATTCCGGTGCACGGGTGATGAGGTTGTCCCAGCGCTAGCAGCGGCGATTGTCAGCGGCTTCCAGACACCGTGTAGCTGAGTGTGAGGCCCAAGGTCGTGCGGAGCTCTAGTAGGACACGTCCATTGCCGCGAGCTTCGCGCATGCGCCCCGGCCCTCTTATTCTTTACTGGGTACAACGCACCTGGTGGTATATCCGGGAGGCACTGCTGGAGGACACCAACCCTGGGGGCTGAGTGGAGGCCAGATAGCCACACAAGCGTTCCCAGACCCTCCGTGATAGGGGGTCCAGGGGCTCTGGTAAGGGCACATCCAGATTGGTGGAGGATTGGTTCACATGATTGGCGTTATGGTGGACGGCTGATATTGCTTTTTTGCACATAGTATGAGGAGTACCCACATCTTTCTATCACAATGGGATCACCATATCTTATGGAACTTTGGACTTATGTATGATTTTTATATACACTTTTTTGTTTTTTTTTCACGCATTATTCTTTGTGATCTTCATCCAGCTACCTGTATAAGGTGTTTATATGCACAGAGTGTGGGGTTTACAGAGATTGATACAATGTTTGTATTATATTTGTATTTGATACAATGTGCAAAGATACAGTGCAAGGAAGAAAATATTCAAAGCACATGAATCAATAATTCAAGAAACTTTTTTCTTGCTACATAAATTAGATAAAAAACAACCATGAAAAAGAGAAGCATATTAAAATGTTAGAAAGATCTCTACTCTTGTAAAGTGGAGGGGGAAGAGATGACACCACAAATCATTTGAGAAATAGATCAACATCATATTTGCGGTGTAAACCCACTGGAAATCTGGTGTGGACGTGAAATATCCACCACACTTCCCTTTCGAGAGGTTTCCGGTGGGTGTCACCTACCCCAGGGGACATCATGACTTTCTCCAAACCACCAAACCTAAATGCTTGAACATCCCCACCAATTTGATCCTAGTGTGGGACTGTGCAGCTGGTGACATCACTTTTTTTTGACGCATTTGTGAATGAGAATGCCTTGAATTTGGAGTCAAGTTATTAGAGTCACTGCAATACTATTAATTTTTTGGATTTACCTCTAATTGGTGATCCTCTCACTGGCTCCGTTCGTACCCGCACTTTCCGCAAGGAGTGCGCAGGAAATTCTCTTCTTCTGGCTTCCAGCTGCCATCCCATGCATACGATCAGATCAGTACCTGTAGGGGAATTTACTAGAGCCAGGCGGAACTGCTCGGATGAGAAGTCTTTCCGGCAGGAATGCATTATTTCTAATAGACTTAGGGATTGTGGATACAGGCAGAGCCTCATAGATAAAGCTATGGATATTGCTGCCAAAAAAGATAGTCTGTCTCTCCTCCCTAACTCTACTGGTAGTATAGGTATTAAGAAATACTCCAAACAAAATAGGGAGATCAAAACTCACGGTGATGTGGAGAGGGTTGGTCATGATGCCTTCGTGCTTCCCATCCTGTCACTTTTGTCACGTTTTCCAGGGAATACCATAAGATCACGGGTATTGTCTAAGTATCTGCCGGTTTTGTATGCCGACACGGATCTGGCTGATATCTTATCACAAGGTTGTTGTTTTTCAATCCGACGTTCCCCAACTCTGGAAGTATTCTTTCCCATAGTCTATTTTGCTCTACTGGGCATGGGAGAACATGGCTTAATGTACAGGGATCCTATATCTGTGGCTCGAATACTTTCAGATTCTGCAGTGTGCATCATGATGGATACAGGACCATTGTGTCTTGTGCCACAGGAAAAAAGTTTATGATCCGCAGTTATATTAACTACGGGTCTCACTGTGTTGTATATGCCATAGTATGCACATTGTGCAACCTGCAGTATATGGGGTGCACTACACGCCCCTTTCGTTCTAGAATCAGTGAGCATTTTCATGGAGCTTCCTATGTCTATGACATTTTAAACACACACGATGGGGATGTTCGAGCATTTAGGTTCTGTGGTTTGGAGAAAGTCAGGATGTCTTCTAGGGGAGGTGACACCCACCGGAAGTGTGGCAGATATTTCACCTCCACACCAGACCTCCATTGGGTTTAAACCACAAATATGACGTCGATCTCTTTCTCAAATGATTTGTGGTGTCATCTCTTCCCCCTCCCCTTTAGAAGAATAGAGATCTTTCTAACATTTAATATGCTTCTCTTTATCAAGAACATTTTTTTTCATGAATTATTGATTCATAGGTTTTGAATATTTTCTTCCTTGCACTGTATCTTTGCATATCAGCAATTTATTATAAGCATAATATTCCTCTTTTCACTTCCCACCATACAGCCAGACAGCCATTCTACTAAATATGAGATTATTTACACCTGAATGGCATCTGTGGCTGCACGATGGGCGGATCAATGTGTTGGCTCTTCCTATATATTTTATGTTTTTCTCATTTGTACTTTGAGCTGTGATCAAGGCAGTTGTTGCCGAAATGCGTTAGCCCCTTGTACCCAATTTTTTAATGCACCAATAAATTTACATTAGGAGATGGAGTGCCATTTTCATTACGAATTGCATTTCCATGTTCTGTGTACTGTGGGAGACCAGATATAGTGAATGCAGGCTCCTGGCTTTAGTAACACTTTAAGGGCAAGGAATTGATTGTCTGGATATTTGTAATTTTTTTTTTTTTGAGAAAGTTAATTAAATGAGGAATGATGGGAAAACACCTTGGTTGAGAAACCAGGCCAGAACCTTGTACTAAAAGAGGGATCAGGGGCATTTTACAACGTCAAAGTTTAAAACGTTCCCTCTGCTAAGGTAAAAAAACTGCTGACTGGAATGACTTGTTTCTCTTGGGAAGAGACAGACTCAACATATGACAGTCTGACAGAATCAGAATTATCAGGCATCATTGTTTCCAAGTCCACAGGGAGAAGTGGCAGGGGGTGTGTTTCAAGCCCCTGCGTTAATGGGTTACAATTTGCGCCAAATAAAACAAATCCTCCTTGAAGGCAAGGAGAGGAATCCACAACAGAAGGTTGGGGGCTGACACCTTTATGTTGTGCTTTGCCCACAGCCACCAAAGAGCCATTCCTCCACTTGGCGCCAGACACGTTACAGTGGCTGATGTACGAAAGGAAAGAGCCCCAACCCACTCCCCCAGGAATACTCAGTCCAGCCGAGAAAAGAATTGATTCTAGACAGAGGTACATGGGGTGAAGGGCTGCACATAGGAATCACTACAGGTGGAACGCAAACCAATCTCTCAAAGGTGAATCTCCGGACAGAGTGGTGTCCCTGTGCCAAACTGAGATAGCAGCATGTGTGAAGAAGCTATTAATGAAGAAAATTACCATAGACCCAAGGGGAAAAAAAACAAGGGGCTTGGTGTGCGTGCACTAGCTTTACCACCTTTGTTAACATCAGTAAGATTCTGGCAACAGAAGGAAGAAGCAAGCAGGAAACCTAAACAGTTTGCGCAGAAAATACCCAGCCACCAGCAGAAGTCAAAAACAGAGCACAAGACTGCATGAGGATTCCCTTGTCCCCAGGATACTGTGACCAGTCTGCTCGAAATGTAAACATAGCCTGAGTGTACACACACCTCTATTCCCCAAACACTGTGCCCAGCCCGATGCTCAAAAAATCACACAACACCTAGGAAAAAAAATAAAAATAAACTCAAGTATACCCAGCATAGCATATAACCTTCAGCCACTCACATAGGGAGAGGTGAACCGGGTCACAGCTCTGACCTCAACAACACAGCAAGGAATTCCCAGCCATGCTGGTCTGGTTTTAACAGCAGAGAACTGTGCTACCGGGAGTACAGACGCGGGTGTCTCTCCAGAATGCAGTACCGTTGGGAGAGAGAATGCCAGTGTATTCCATGAGTTGGAAAAACTGCACTTCATTTGCTGACTGGAGAGACCTCAAAGATTAACACCTGGCCAGAATCTACCTGTAATTATTTATAGCAAAAAAAAAAAAAAAAATTAAATCGGTTCACGCTAAAACACTGATAAGAGAGACAGATCTGGAACCACCAAAGGTCACCAAGCTATACTGAGCTTATGTGCACATGCAGAGGCCTATAAATGTAAAACAAGGCTATGCTTTATTTGCAAAGTGTCCAAACCTTTATACCAAAGACTTAAGGGGGGGGGGCACACCCTAACTATGCATCGCATTAAAAATGGTGCTGCTATAAGGCCATACAAAGAGAACAAAAGAATACAGCGCACATACAAAAATGTCATTTAAGTCCTACAAGGCTATTTAAAGCACCTGAACAGAATAAGCAAATAAAGGAATTTGGTCACACCATATGGCCATACAGTGCTTAAGCCCACTACTGCATTAAAGCACTGTATGGCCAAATGGCGTGACCAAATCCCCATATTTGCATATTATGTTCAGGTGCTTTAATCACTTACCAACTGGGCCCCTTTTTTACATTTGTTGGTTACAAGCAAAAAACTTTTTTTTTTTTGCTAGAAAATTACTTAGAACCCCCAAACATTATATATATATATATATATATATATATATATATATATATATATATATATATATTTATTTGTTTCAAACACCCTAGAGAATAAAATGGCGATCGTTGCAATACTTTTTGTGACACGGTATTTGAGCAGCCGTCTTTCAAGCGCGATTTATTTGGAAAAATTCCACTTTGAGTTAAAAAACAGACAACAGTAAAGTTAGCCCAATGTTTTTGTATATTGTGAAAGAGGATGTTACGCCGAGTAAATAGATACCATACATGACAGTTGAAAATTGTGCGCACTCGCGGAATGGCGACAAAGTCCAGTACTTAAAAAGTTCCATAGGCGACGCTTTAAAAATTTTTATCGCTTACCAGGTTAGAGGTGCAGAGGAGGTCTTTTGCTAGAATTATAGCTCACACTCTGGCGATCGCGGCGATACCTCACATGTGTGGTTTGAACACCGTTTTCATATGCGGGTGCGACTTACGTATGCGTTTTCTTTGCTGCGCGAGTTTGCGGGGACGGTGGCGCTTTAAATTTTTATTTATTTTTAACACTGTTCCTTTAAAAAAAAAAAAAATTCTGATCACTTTTATTGCTATCAGAAGGAATGTACATCCCCTGTGATAGCAATATATGGTGACCCTCCTTTGCACTTCACAGTATTCAAATCGCCAAAAACGTCGATTCTGAATACTGTCATTTTTTTTAAAATTGGCGCCGTTAGCCGCCGAGTAAACCGGAAGGGACGTCGCTTCCGGAATTTGCCGAAGGAGACCAGATCGGAGCCGATTACGGCTTCTGTCAGGTCTCCTTCTTGCCGGCGGAGGCGCCGGATCGTCGCTCTGGTCTCCCGGTGGGACGGGAGGCCGGAGAAGAGCGGCAGAGGGCGGGGGATGTCCCCTCCCGCCCCCTGGGATAACGACCGAGCGGCTCCCGATCCGGATCGGTCATTATCCCTGGATAGCCGACCGCCCACTCTAACAAAAAAAAGATACCGGGATATAGCCTGTACCTGCAGGCTATGTCCCGGTACAGCCGCTCAAAACCAGCCGCCGCCTATTTACGGCGCTGGGGCTGAACCGGTTAAATAGCCTTGTAGGATTTATATTAAATTTTTGTATGTAATTTTTTTTCCTGGTTTGTATGGTCTTATAGCACCATCATCTTTAATGTGATGCATAGCTAGGGTGTGCCCACCAAGTCTTTGTCGGTTTTATGATCCTGACCAGACCCCTTGGGATGGAGCACCCCATCATCCACCTGAATTATGGGAGTCCTTTTAGTTCTCCCATGAAGAGGAGTGTATTGCTCCCATGGCTGAGAAGTGGTATCTTTCATTCTATGGCTAGTGTAGGGCCCACTGAAAATGGGGTACACTGACGCAGTAATGGGCTTAAGCACTGTATGGCCATATGGTGTGACCAAATCCCCATATTTGCTTATGATCATCAGGTGCTTTAACCACTTGGCGACTGGGCCCTAGCCAAATGACAGCTATAGCACGGTCGGATAACTCTGGGAGGGCGCACTATGACGTCCTCCCAGGATTGCGCTCCTGCACCTGGGAGTATACGTGACCGCCAATGACAGCCACCTTTTACCAATGTCGAAGCAACCAGTTGTAAACTAGCCAGCGCATGCTCAGTTCATCTCTCCCTTCTCCGCACTGATCGGTACAGTGTGAGATGAGAGCGGAGAGATCGGATGCAGCAGCGCTGTGGGCTGGATCTGTAGTGCCCACGGCACTGATCTGTGCCCATTTCTGCACCATCCCCATCCATGGCTCATTCATGCTGATCCATCCCCAACCATGACTCATTTATGCCTCATTCATGCTCATCCATGCCACATCAGTTCTCATCCGTGCCGATACAGTGCCCATCAGTGCCTCACAAAAGTGTAATAGGTAGTCAAATTAGATTTGAAATGTATGCTATTGCGGGTTCTCCCTGAGTGCTGGGACTTTTACACATCCTGGCCACATACAAAGTTACAGAAAAAAAAAATGCGTTTTCATTTTCTTTCCACATTTTCCAAAAACTTGTAGAAAAAAATGACATGTTCAAAAGACTCATTATGCCTCCTAGAATATATGTTGGAGTGTTTACTTTCCAAAATGGGTTCTTTTATTGGGTGTTTGCATTGCCATGGTGCTCCAGGACCTTTAAAAAGTACAAGAGGTAGTCTAGAAATAACGGGATGTTTTGACTTACCGTAAAATCCCTTTCTCTGAGTTCGTCGACAGGCACAGCGACTCTTAGGACTAAGTGGGTTATACTGCCCTCTTCAGGAGTTAACTAGACAGAACAGGACGTTCTAACAGAAAAAAGAACAGTAACAGACACAGCCCCTCCCACTGGCAGATAACCCCACACCCAGCTCCTGCTAGCTCAGTTTGTAACAAGCAGTGCAACATCCAGAGGGGTGGGTGCTGTGCCTGTCGACGAACTCAGAGAAAGGGATTTCACGGTAAGTTAAAAAATCCATTTTTCTCTTTCATTCGACAGGCACAGCGACTCTTAGGACTAAGTGGGACGTCCAAAACCAGTGCCAAAAAATGAGGGGTGGGTAACAGAACAACAGAAACTACACCCAACCGAACCCTCAGTGAGGAACCACACGTGTCTCACACGGCCGCCTGCAAAACTTTGCGGCCAAACGCAGCATCCGAGGATGCTAAAACATCAACTTTGTAAAACTTTGAGAAGGTGTGCACAGAGGTCCAAGTAGTCGCCTTGCACACCTGAGACACAGAACCCGGATGTCGAAAAGCCCAGGAAGTGCTAATCGCCCTGGTAGAGTGAGCCGTAACCGGGAAGAGAGGCTCCAGACCCCGAACAGCATAAACTCGGGTCACTGTCCGTTTAATCCAACGTGAGATAGTGGCCGATGAGGCTGTCAAACCTTTGCGTGGGCCATCTACCACGACAAAAAAAGCGTCTGACCTCCGAAAGGAGGCCATGGATGCCAGATACACCCGCAGGGCCCGAACATCATCTAGGGAGTGCAAAGCGACCTCCTTAGGGTGAGACAGGCGCGGGCAAACTGAAGGAAGGACAATGTTCTCATTGATGTGGAAAGATGACACCACCTTTGGCAAAAAAGAAGAAGGGTGCAAAACTGCCTTATTCTTGTGTAGGACCAGATAAGGAGACCTACAAGACAGAGCCGCCAACTCAGACACCCGCCGGGCAGATGTGATGGCCACCAGGAAAGCCACTTTCTGCGAAAAGCAATTGCGGAGAGATTTCGCTGCTGTTCTCAAAAGGCGGCTTCTGAAGTACCGAGAGGACCAAATTGAGATCCCATGGCGCCAAAGGCGACCGTACCTGGGGGACGACATTCTGAACCCCCTGCATGAAAGTATGGATCAACGAATGCGTCGCCAAAGGACACTGAAAAAAGATCACCAGAGCAGAAACCTGACCCTTGATAGTGCTCAACGCCAGTTTCTGGTCGAGGCCCTTCTGCAGGAAGGCCAGAACCCGAGACACCGAGAAGGAGCGAGGGTTCCTCCCCCCGGCCTCGCACCAGGCAAAGTAAGCCTTCCAGGTGTGGTGGTAAATCTTATCTGAAGTAGCCTTACATGCCTTCAACATGGTAGGAATCACCGAGTCCGAGACCCTCCGATCCCTCAACACCTGGGATTCAATAGCCAGGCCGTTAAAGCCAAAGAGGGTAAAGCAGGGTGCAAGATGGGCCCCTGGGACAGAAGACCCTCGCGCAGCGGGAGTTGCCAGGGGACGTCCACCACCATCCGCACTATGTCTGTGTACCAAGGATGCCTTGGCCAATCTGGAGCTACCAGAATGGTCAGAATGCCCTCCGCCTCTATTCTACGCAGGAGGCGCAGAAGCAGTTTGAGAGGAGGAAAGGCATAGATGAGTTGATACCGATCCCATGGAGCTACAAGAGTGTCCGCTAAAGGATCCCTTGTCCTGCTCACGAAGGTCTGCACCTTCTGATTGAGAGGGGACACGAGCAGGTCCACGTCCGGGACACCCCATCTCAGACAAATCTGATGAAACACATCGGGGGTGTATGGACCACTCTCCCTGGTCCAGGCGCTGACGACTGAGATAGTCCCGCCTGCCAATTTTCTACGCCCCACATGTGGACGGCAGAGATTGCCGGAACGTGACTTTCTGCCCACAGCAGGATGGGGGCTACCTCCGAGGCCACAGCCGAGCTTCTCGTCCCGCCCTGGTGGTTCACGTATGCTACAGCCGTGGCATTGTCCGGACTGGGCACCTGTGTAGCCCCAACGTCCAATGGGAGAGGCAGCACCAAATCGCCCGCAATTCCAGGACATTGATCGGGAAACGAGACTCCTCCACCGTCCCTGGGCTGAAAGCAACCCCAGGACTCCACCCCAGCCTGTCAGGCTGACGTCCGTCGTGATCACTGTCCAGTGAAGGGGGAGGAAAGACTTCCCCGACCGAAGAGCCGGGGACCGCAGCCACCAGATCAGCGAGGCCCTCACTGGGTGATCCATCCTGATCACCCGATCCAGGGAAGATGGGGACCTGTCCCATCTCGGGAGAATCTACCGTTGCAGAACTCGGGTGTGATACTGAGCATAAGGGACCGCCTCAAAGGGGGCCACCATTAGGCCCGGGACCCGCATGCAAAACCGAAGTGAGGCCCATTTCTGAGACAGCAGAGGCTGAACCACCGACTGAGGCATCTGGCGCTTGGTTGGCGGAAGGAAAACCTTCGCCTGGGCCGCATCCAGGATAAGCCCAAGATACTCCAGGCGGTGAAAAGGAATCAGGACCGACTTTGGGAGATTGATCACCCATCCAAATTCATGCAGAGTGTGCAGGGTAATCGTCACATTGTCCCTGAGCACTGGAGCCGACTCCGCTCGCAGGAGAAGGTCGTCCAGATACCCCACCACCGCGATACCCCTCTGTCTCAGCAGAGCCAGAACAGGGGCCAGCAGTTTGGTGAAGACCCGAGGCCAGGCCAAACAGAAGAGCTACGAACTGGTAGTGATCCTCTCCAACCGTAAAACACAGGAAGCGATGGTGCTGGGCGCCGATGGGGACTTCCAGGTTTGCATCTTTGAGGTCGAGGGAGGCCAGGGAGTCGCCCCTACTGAGCGGACCGACTCCATGCGAAACCTGCGAACCCGCACAAACCTGTTGAGGTCCTTCAGATCCAGAATGGGACGAACCACATCCTTCTTCGGAACAACGAAAAGGTTGGTATAAAACCTTTGGGAACGTTCCCCGTGCGAGGTATGGGGACAATCACCCCTTGACCCAAGCAGGTCCTGCACAGCCCCGAACAGGACCCGCAGCTTGCCCGCAGGTAGCTGCAGGTTGAAGGCGAAGAGCCTGTCTGGGGGGCGGGAACGGAATTCTATGCTGTACCACGAGGAGACCTTCACCCACTCCTGCTGCCCCCTGCCGCTGTGCTTAGAGCCGCTGCCAGGGAGAACTGCACCGTGCTGGGGGGGGGTAAAAAGGCGGCGAACACCTGACAGGACCGCCCCCAGGCCTCACATCCACGTGTAGACACAGGGAAAATGGCCGTCCTGCACACTAGAAGCCAAAACACCCCTGTAACAGGGCCGCATCTACACAAAAATGGCCGCCGGGCACTCCCTAGGCCTAAACAGTGTGGCCAGCTACAAGAAAATGGTGGTCAGGCGCCGGCAAAATGGCCGCCGAGCGTGCAGACCGCCGCAACACAAGGCAGGTGGGGGGGAGGGAGAGGCGGAGGGAGCCTTGCCCCAGAGAGACCACCCTGGAAGCCAGGGGGGTGTGTGCAACAGCGGGGTCCTGGAGGGATGGGGCACTAGCGAGGAATGGGGGGGAACCAGCCATCGCGCTCACCCTGGAGGGGGGGGGGACCCGCCAGCTCCCCCCGGACCCCCGAGGGGTGGGCGTACTTACCCCATCTAGACGGCGACGGCGGGCGTTTAACCCACGAGGCCACCCCGTTCGGTTTGGGGCTTGTCGCGTTCGACCCAGCGCAAAGCATCCTCTCTAGCGCACTGACCAGCCGGGGAGACTACCTGGGTCTGAGACCCAGCCTGTTGCCCAGCAGGGCTGCTTGATTGAAGTCTTCACCTATGAGTCTCCTGACAGCCGAAGTGGACCGGAGAGGTACCACAGATCCCAACAGGGAGCCTAGGTCTAACTCCTTGCACTAGGCAGAAAACTGAGCTAGCAGGAGCTGGGTGTGGGGTTATCTGCCAGTGGGGACTGCCCCCTGGGAGGGGCTGAATCTGTTACTGTTTTTTGCTGTTAGAACTGCCTGTTCTAACAGCACATTATATAATCTCTTTTGAACCACTAGGGGGCACCAACACACAGTAAATATCAGTAATATTAACTAGCCATGTTTTGCAAAAGCAGCGCCTTCGCCCATACATATCTAGCTACTTCACTAGTTAACCCTCCGGCGGGGGATAACTTCCTGGGCGGCAGCAGGCTTATGCATGGTATAATGCTAAGCGCAGTACCTATCTACTTTACTTTTATTAATACTGAGGGGTTACTGCCTGTGGTCTGTCTTTTATAATGTGGATCATGCGTTTCCTGTGTTAGGTGGGAGGAGCCTTTCGCTCTGTAAGCCGTCCTTGAACATTCCTGGAAACGTTATTTAACAGGTAATAAATAACACTGGTTTTGCTTTCCTTCCATTGCGGTGAAAAAAGAAAATCAAATCATTTATGGGCTGCCTAAGCTGTGCAGCAACAGTGAAAGAGGATGGGACAGACATCAACTGGCGCATTAGCTCTTGCTGTAGAGTTTATCCTCCCAATTTGTGTTGGTATAAAGGTTTGAACAAAAGATTACAGCGCACACGTACAAAAATGTCATTTAAATCCTACAAGGCTATTTAATCACTTGCCCACTGGGCACTTAAACCCCCTTAGTAACCAGACCAATTTTCAGCTTACAGTGCTCTCACATTTTGAATGACAATTACTCAGTCATGCAACACTGTACCCATATGAAATGATTGTCCTTTTTTTCCACACAAATAGAGCTTTGTTTTGGAGGTATTTAATCACCACTGGGTTTTTTCTTTTATTTTTTGCGCTATAAATGAAAAAAGAATTTTGTCAAAAGATGCATTTTTCTTTGTTATAAAATTTTGTGAATTAGTCATTTTTCTTCAAAAATTTTGGCTAAAATTTATACTGCTACATATCTTTGGCAGAGTTGAGCGAACCCGGACTGTAAAGTTCGGGTTCGTACCGGACTTTGGGGTGTCCGTGCCCCAAACATTTGAAAAAAAGTCCGGGTTCAGCATTCAGGTATGTTTCGTGCCTTTTCTATAGCTGTAGGGCAGCCAATCAACAAGCGTTTCACTTGTTTGCCCTTAGAAGCCATCACAGCCATGCCTACTATTGGCATGGCTGTGATTGGCCAGTGCATCATGTGACTCAGCCTCTATATGAGCTGGAGTCACGTATGCCGCATGTCGCATCGTCTCAGGCTAGTGTAGGGAGAGCATGCTGCTGACGCTGTGAGGGATAGATTACCCATCTAATATGATCTCATCCTGCATTACAGACAGGTCCCTGGCGGTGCTGTGAGGGGAAAACTTAATATCCCACTTCTATGTCTCCTTGAAAAAACACTTTGGGCGATGATGGAAGGGGATGTGGCACAGGAGGAAGAGGAGGTAGAGGGGTAATTTCCACGGTTATCAGGCCAGTCATTCACAAGTGGCTCGGAGGGTGGGTTCCTGCACCAGCATAGGCCAGGTAAAACATTTTCAAGCCAGGGCACAATTCTGGAGGATGAGGATGATGAGGAGGAGGAACCGTGTTCACCGCACGGTGGCACCCAACGCAGCTCCTGGGCATCACTGGAGCGTGGCTGGGGGGATACGGAGGACACAGATGATACACCTCCCACAGAGGACAGCTTGTCTTTGCCTCTGGGCACGCATGAGCGACAACATGCTGCAGTGCCTGCTCAATGACAGCTGAGTTGCCCACATTGTAACTTGTGCTGATTACTGAGTGGCCACCCTGCTGGATCCCCGTTACAAGGACAACGTGCCGTCCTTAATTCCCTCACTGAAGCGTGATCGGAAGATGCGCGACTACAAGTGCACGCTGGTAGACACGCTGCTGAGGGCATTCCCAAATGACACAGGGAGCTCAGTGGAAGCACAAGGCGAAGGAGGAGGAAGAGGTCGCCAACGCAGCTGTGGCACCGCCAGCACCTCAGAAGGCAGGGTTAGCATGGCCGAAATGTGGAGAGGCTTTGTCAGCAGCACGCCACAACAAACAGCACCACCAGCTGATAGGCAACGTCTTAGCAGGAGGCAGCATTTCAGCAACATGGTGGAACAGTATGTGTGCACACACCTACATGTACTGACTGATGGGTCTGCCCCATTCAACTTCTGGGTCTCCAAATTGGGCACATGGCCTGAGCTTGCCCTTTATGCCTTGGAGGTGCTGGCCTGCCCTGCAGCCAATGTATTGTCTGAACGTGTGTTTAGCATGGCAGGGGGTGTTCTCACAGAAAAGCGCAGCCGCCTGTGCACAGCCAACATGGACAAACTAACGTTTATTAAAATAAACCAGGCATGGATCCCACAAGACTTGTCTGTACCTTGTGCAGATAAGACATTTAGACCAGCCTCACACAGCCATTGGTATACTTGTTTTGTTTTTGAATATGTCAATATTTTGGGGGTACCCCAATTAGAAAAAAAAAAAAAAAGTGTTGGCTACCTCCTCCTCCACCGCCACTTCCACCTATATCGCCACGGTCACGGCCTACTCAACCTCCTACTCCATTTTTTTTTTTTTAAGTTATTCCCCTATCCACATTTGTTTGCAGGGCACTTGTCCTACTCCTTACCCCAATTTTGCTTCCTTTTGCAGCCCTCTAGCCCTTTCCAGGACTTTTTTAAAGCCATTTTTGTGCCCAAAAGTTCGGGTCACCATTGACTTCAATGGGGTTTCGGGGTCCGGGGTCAAGTTCGTTACCGAACCCAAACCTTTTTGCGAAGTTCGGCCGAACCCGAACATCCAGGTGTCCACTCAACTCTAATCTTTGGTAAAAAAAATAACCCAAATTAATGTATATTTGGTCTTTGTGAATGTTAGTCTACAAGCTATGGTGTCAATCTCTGAGAAGTGATTACACCTGATGTACTGACGACCTATTCATTTCTTGAGCCCATACATATCTAGATACCTCAGTATTAATAACCGAAGGCACAGATAAAACAATATAAATCCCCATTAGTGCAACCAACTTAGGTTAACATACTAGTCCTAAACCTGTAGGGAGGAAATGGACGCCGTCCTAGAAGATTCCTGGAAAAATTACCGTATTTGCCGGCGTATAAGACGACCCCCCAACATTTCCACTCAAAATATAGAGTTTGTTATATACTCGCCGTATAAGACTACCCCCTCTTCCGCACACCAAATAAAACATAAAAGAACATCAGATTTGATTTCAACATGTTGAAAAAAAAAATTGCAATCAGCGTTTATTGGTTTGCTCAAAAGTGGCTGCGTTTACGGATGAGAATTCATTTTTGGTTTTTTTTTTTACTGGTAATGGCAGAGATCTGCGATTTTTAGCGGTACTGCGATATTGGGGCGTACATGTCGGACCATTTTGACACACTTTTGGGACCATTGGCATTTATACAGCGATCAGTGCTATAAAAATGCACCGATTACTGTGTAAATGCCATTGGCAGTGAAGGGGTTAACCTGCAGGGGGCGCTCTAAGGGTTAACTGTGTTCCCTGGGCGTGTTCTAACTGTGGGGGGACTGCCCTAGCAGGGGAAGGGAAGTGATCACAGCTTCCATGTAGAGGAAGCCCTTCCCCCTCTCACAGAACGGAGGTCCGTGTTTACTTACACGGACCTCCGTTCTTTCACTAGGGGGGGCGCATCGCGGGTAGCCGACGGCGATCGAGTCCGCCGGACCCGCTCTCTGGCCCTCCCCGAACACAGTGAGAGGGCGGAGTGCAGCTGCATATCACTCCACCGGCGCGGGAGCCGGCACTAAAAACGGAGCAGCGGCTAATGCGGCTCTATACCTCCGCAGCGGTGGTATAGAGCGGAGCGCACCCGGCGTATAAGACGACCCCCCCACTTGGAGGCATGTTTTTCAGGGGGAAAAAGTCGCCTTATACGCCGGCAAATACGGTAGTTAAAAGGTAATAACACTATTTTCCCAAGTCATCTTCCAGGATGGCATACAGAGGACACAGAATAAACAGAACTACCTGATCAAGGCGGGACCACAGCCTGCAGCACTTTTCTGCCGAAGGACTGGTCCAGCCTGAAATGCTTTACGAATGGCTGGAACCTGGACCAGGTTGCCGCTTTGCATATCTGGAGAAGTGAGGCTCCAGCCCAAGATGCAGATACCGCTCTTGTGGAGTGAGCCTTTACTCCTGAGGGTGGCGGTAAAGATGATTTTTCATATGCTGCCTTGATTGCCGACTTCAATCTAGCAATAGTATTTTTTGATGCCTTTACCTTTGTTCGGACCAAACAGTACGAACAGACTCGTGGAGGTCCTCCATTCATTTGTGCGCTCAATATAAGCAATCATGCATCTTCTAATATCTATTTTATTGAACTCCATTTCTTTATCATTTTTTGGATCCCCTCAAAAAGAAGGAATTACAATTTCTTCCGACTGATGAAAATTAGAAGCTACTTTGGGAATGAAGGCAGGGTCCAGAGAAAGAGTAATGTTATCTTGCGAAATGATACAGAAGGGTTCAGCCATCGAGAGGGCCCGATTTTCGCTAACCCTCCTAGCAGAAACTAGTGCCACCAAGAGAACGGTTTTTAGGGTTAGCAACTTCATGGGACAATCCTCCAGAGGTTTGAAAGGCTTCTTACAAAAACTCTGCTGTATTGTGGACAAATCCCAGGAAGGGAACCTAATGGACTTGGAAACCCTTCTACAACGTATAGCTTAAGGGCCAATTCACACCATAGAAACGCAGTCGGGATGCTTTTCTGCATGCGTGTTTTTGACGCATTTTTGATGCAGTCCAGTGTAGTTTTTCCCTCCTTTTTTTCTTTACTTAAAATAAAGAATTCCATTGCATTTAGATGCGTTCCAGGGCATTTTTGGTGGGTTCCAGCGCGTTTTACCGCGTTCCAGTACAGTTTAGTGCAGAAAAAAATGCAGCATGTTCTACTTTTTTTTTTCTGGAGCTGGAACACACTGGAACTGACTGCACTGGTGTGAACTAAGCCATTGAAAGCCATATAACCTACTTTCCATGCGTTTATAATGCAGAAAAAAAACGCAGTGGACTGCATGTGGTGTGAATTGGCCCTTAAGGAATCTTGATTAAAGGCTCTTCTACTAGCCTCTTACTTAAAAAACGAGATATGGCTGCCACCTGGACTTTGAGCATATTGACTGCTAAATTCAGATCTGCCCCAACTGAAGGAACTCCAGGACCGCGGAAATCATAGGCCCCGAGATTCTGTTATTGATACCACGTCAATCGCAGAATGTGTTCCAAATCTTATTGTATATAATATTAGCGAAAGGTTTCCTGCTACTAATGATGGTGTCGATTACTCATTTTGACAGACCTTCCCACTCTAGAGATTCCCTTTCAGTAGCCAGGCCGTCATAGAAAGTTGGTTCACTTGCGGATGATTCACCGTTCCTTGATGGATGAGGTCTGGCATGAAGGTAAGTCTCCAAGGGGTCGAGGTGCTGACATTTAGTAGTCCTGTGAACCTGGACCTCCTTGGTCAGAAGGTAGCAATTAGGATGATCTTTGCCCTTGATAATCTTATTTTTTGGATGATTTTCGGTATGAGTGCAAACGGTGGAAATGCATACACCAGGTCTACCCCCACCCCTCCCGATGGACGTGATAAGGCATTCAGACCCAAATTGATCGAGTCCCTCTGGAGTGAAAAGAACCAATTCACCTTCTGGTTCGTTCTTGTGGCAAAAAGATCTATTTGGGGGATCCCCCCATTTTGCCACAATCTCTTTGATTCAAGCACCATTCCGTCAGAGACAGTTTCCCTGCTTAAGGCATCTGCCAGGGAGTTTAATTCTCTTTTCAGGTACACATAGTAGGTTTACTTCTGCCCACCTCAGAATCCGTTCTGTAATGCTCATTAGGCCTGCTGCTTTCGTTCCTCCCGTTTGTCTGCATAACTCACAGTTGTGATATTGTCCGAAAGGCCTTGCACATGTTTTTTTACCAGCACTGGGCCGAAGACTTCTAACACCTTCTGCACTGCTTTCAATTCCTTTGCATTGGAAGAGAGGCAGGCTAATTGACTGTTCCAGAGTCCTTGGACCATCTGTCCCTGCATGTGAGCCCCACAACCCCGACCACCCGTGTCCGTAGTGACCGTTACCAGGAGATGTTGAGACCAAAGTCAACCTTCCGAGAGATTTTCTGGATATAGCCACCACTTGATTGAAAGATTTCCTGAGGAATCTTTGTCACACTTGGAAAAGATTCTTGTTTGCTTGGATTGAAGACCTGCATATAACAGGTCATGAACTGACATTTCCTTATTTTCTGGTTCTTTTAATTCGAAGGTACCTTCCTGGCCAGAAAAAGTTGATTTCCAAATGAATATACATGCCTCACATACCACTGACATCCCATAAAGTAATATTTAGTGCCCAAACTGTAGCCAAACAGAATAGATATAATAGGTTTTAACCACTTCAATACTGGGCACTTCACCTCATTCCTGCCCAGGCCAATTTTTAACTTCAAATAACTTCCAACACTCTACCCATATAAAATTTTGATACTTTTTTTCACACAAATAGAGCTCCCTTTTGGTGGTATTTAATCACCAGAGTTTTTTTTATTTTTTTGCTAAAAAAAATTACAAATAATCTTTCATAAATTTAGGCCAAAATTTATACTGCTACATTTCTTTAGTGAAAATAACCCAAATCAGTGTATATTCAGTCTGTAGAAAAGTTATACAAACTATGGCATATATATCTGAAAAGTGATCAATCCTGATGTACTGAAGGCCTATGATTTCTTGAGGCCCTAAATTGCCAGGATAATTCAAATATTCCTCAAATGACCTGTTTTTGGAAAGCAGAAAGGTATTTAGTAAGAGGCATGGCAAGTTTTTTGAAGTTGTAATTTGTCATAATTTTTAGGAAAATTTAATTCTCTTTTTTTTTTTTTTTTAAATACGGTCACCAGAGCAGTGCAGCGTCATCATAACTGATGTGGCAAGTGATTAGCGGCACTGACTGGTGACAGTATATATATATAAAACAAAATAAAAAATAAAAATAGGATTTTATTAAGATCTTACCGTAAAATCCTTTTCTCTGAGTTCATTGACAGACGCAGCCTCTTATTCATGACACGTGGGTTATGAACCTTTTACCAGGAGTAGACTAGGCAGAACAAAAGTTCAGACAAGCAGGGGGCCATCCTCATTCGGTGTATAACCCCTCCGCCCTGCAAGGCACGCCAGTACGTAACAAGCAGTGCAACTCAATCACAGAGGGGCGGGTGCTGCGTCGGTCAATGAACTCAGAGAAAAGGATTTTACGGTAAGTTCTTAATAAAACCCTATTTTATCTTACGCGCATTGACAGACGCAGCCTCTTATTCATGACACGTGGGGACGTCGCAAAGCAGTGTCGAACAAGAGGGGTGGGTAGACAAGAACTTTACTCAACAGAAATTCGCGGGAGGCGCCAGCCGCGCCTTCACCGCCGCCTGCAAGACTTTGTGGCCAAAAGCAGCATCCGCAGATGCTGACACATCAACTGTGTAAAACGAACGTGTGCACCGAGGAGCAAATAGCCGCCTTGCACACCTGAGACACCGACGCTCGGTGCCGAAAAGCCCAGGAAGTACTTAACGCCCTGGTGGAATGAGCCGTGACCAGAAAGGGGGGTTCGTGCCCCCGAACAGCATACACATGGGTCACAGTCTGTCTGATCCAACGGGATACAGTAGCCAACGAGGCCGCCAAACCTTTGCGCGGACCTTCCGTCAACACAAAAAGCGCATCCGATCCCCGAAAGGGAGCCGTTGCTGACAAATACACCCGCAGAGCCCTCACTACATCCAGGGAGTTCAAGGCAATCTCCTCAGGATGCGACGGGCGCTGGCATAACGAAAAGAGGACAATGTCCTCATTAATGTGAAAAGGGGAAACCACCTTCGGTAGAAACGAAGGGGAAGGGCGCAGCACCGCCCTATCCTTATGAAGGACCAGGTAGGGAGACGTACATGACAAAGCCGCCAATTCAGACACCCGCGTAGCAGATGTAATGGCCACCAAAAAGGCCACCTTTTGTGACAGCAGTTGTAAGCGAATATCCCTGATTTCTCATATGGCGGTTTCTGCAGTACAGAAAGTACCAAGTTCAAATCCCACGGCGCCAAAGGCGACCGTACCCGAGGAGCCACATGACGTACACCCTGTACAAATGTACGAATCAAAGAATGCGTCGCTAACGGACGCTGAAACAGAATTGCCAGAGCAGAAATCTGTCCTTTGAGTGTAGTCAATGCTAAACTTGTGATCCAGGCATTGCTGAAGAAAGGCCAGCACCCGAGTCACCGAAAAAGAACGGGGGTTCCAACCCCCCGCCTCGCACCAGGCAATATAAGCTTTCCCGGTGCAATAATTCTTGCGCGAAGTGCACTGGCGTTCCTTGAGCATGGTGGGGATCACTGACTCAGACACCCGGATCCCTCAGTACCTGGGACTCAATAGCCAGGCCGTCAAAGCCAGCGATGGTAAAGCAGGGTGCAGGATGGGTCCCTGCGACAGCAGATCATCGCGAAGCGGGAGCCGCCAGGGAACATCTGTTACCATCCGCACCACGTCGGCGTACCAAGGACGCCAAGGCCAATCTGGAGCCACCAGGATTGTCGGGATTCCCTGCACTTCTATCCTGTGCAGCAGCCGCGGTAGAAGTTTGAGAGGAGGAAAGGCATACAGAAGCCGGTACCGAGACCATGGGGCCACCATGGCGTTCATGGCTACCGCCAACGGATCCCTTGTCCAGCACACAAAGGTCTGTACCTTGTGATTGAATCAGTATGCCGGTAAGTCCACGTCTGGCATGCCCCACCTTTGGCAAACCTGGCGGAACACTTCTGTGTGCAGGGACCAGTCTCCCTGATCCAGTGTCTGGCGACTGAGAAAGTCCACTTGCCAATCTTCTACGCCCGAAATGTATATGGCGGAGATTGCCGGCACGTGAAGCTCTGCCCACCTCAGAATGTGGGCCACTTCCGCAGCTGCTGCCGAGCTCCTTGTTCCACCTTGATGGTTCACGTATGCCACGGCCCTGGCGTTGTCCGACTGAACCCGAACCGGGAGGCCGCGCAGCCTCGCCGACCAGTGGGAGAGGCAGAGCCTGATCGCCCGTAACTCGAACACATTGATCGGAAGGCGAGATTCCTGCGCTGACCATCGGCCCTGAGCAGAGATAATTGCCCCAGGACTCCTCCCCAGCCCGATAGGCTGTCGTCCATCGTGACTACGGACCATTCCAGCGGAAGAAACGACTTTCCCAAGGTCAGCGCTGGGGCCCGAAGCCACCAGGCCAACAACCCCCTGGTCTGATGATCCAACCTGATCTGCCAATCCAGAGGCCAGGAGACTTGTCCCACTGCAGCAGAATTGTTCGCTGCAGGAGCCGGGTGCGACTCTGGGCGTATGCTATCGCCTCGAAGGCCGATACCATGAGCCCCAACACCCGCAAAATGCCTCGGGATGGTGTCACCCTGGCGCAGGGAGAACATGCAAACCTCCAGGCAGGTAGTGTCGTGGATGGGATTCGAACCAGCGACCAGTTTGCTGCCAGGCGAAAGTGCTATCCACTGCTGCCTCTGGGACCGGTAAGCGGCCCTGGCAGTGCAAATCTGAAAAGACGGAGGAAATGTCCTCCACTGCATGATGGGCTGCCCCCGCCCGACTCTTGGGTGGAGGGCCACCTTCTGGGGTCCGCGGACTGATGGACCGCTCGCATCCACGACCGGTGGGTACGGGAAGTGGTGCCCTCCGGTACAAGATAGAATTCAGTACTCTGCCCCGGACAGGTTCTTTCCATAAATTTCCAAGCTCTGCTAGAGGCTGTTCAGAGCTGTCCGAACAGGGGGTTGTTGTGCCAGTCTCTTCATCGGATAGGTTCCGCGGCTTCTACTCAAACCCCTTTGTGGTGCCACGGAAGGGTGGCATCAGACCAGTTCTGGACCTGAAAGCGCTCAATCACCACTGAGCCGTCCTACAGAACCGTTAGGAGGACCCCTGACGTGACCGTAGAGTTTGCACCGCTGCTTGCAGCGTCAGTAACTTGGCCTGAGGTAGGGATACCTTCGCCTGCTCTGTGTCCCATAACAGGCCCAGATATTCTAAGCGACAGGACAGGTTCAATGTCGACTTCTGCAGGATGACCCGCCAGCCGAAAACTCTCAGTGAGGTCCGGGTGATAGCAACATTGTCCTCCAGAGCCGGAGCTGACTCCGCTCGCTGAAGAGAATCGTCTAGGTATGCTACCACAGCAATGCCTCTCTGCCACAGCAGAGCCAAAAACCGAAGCCAATATCTTGGTGAAGACCCACAGAGCCGAGGCCAGGCCGAAGGGAAGAGCCACAAATTGATAATGGAGATCCCCTACCGCAAAGCGGAGACAAATGGGAACATGAAGATGTGCGTCCCTGAGGTCCAGGGAGGTTAGAAAAACCCCCCCTGGTGAAGGGCGGCCACGACCGAACGGACCACTTCCATCCAAAATATTCCGCACCTGCACAAAGTGATTGAGCGCTTTCAGGTCCAGAACTGGTCTGATGCCACCCTACTGTGGCATCACAAAGGGGTTTGAGTAGAAGCCGCGGAACCTATCCGATGAAGAGACTGGCACAACAACCCCCTGTTCGGACAGTGTCTGAACAGCCTCTAGCAGAGCTTGGAAATTTATGGAAAGAACCTGTCCGGGGCAGAGTACTGAATTCTATCTTGTACCGGAGGGCACCACTTCCCGTACCCACCGGTCGTGGATGCGAGCGGTCCATCAGTCCGCGGACCCCAGAAGGTGGCCCTCCACCCAAGAGTCGGGCGGGGGCAGCCCATCATGCGGTGGAGGACATTTCCTCCGTCTTTTCAGATTTCCACTGCCAGGGCCGCTTACCGGTCCCAGAGGCAGCAGTGCCAGGGCCAGAGACCCTTGCCCGCCAAACTGGGTGCACGAAAAAATAACCGCTTCTGGCCAGAGGAAGACGGCCCCTGTTCAAGGCGATGTTCTCGCCAATTGGGTTCCGGAAAGAATGTACTCTTCCCCCCGTGAAATCCCCAATGATTTCATCCAACTGGGGCCCAAAAAGCCGATCACCCTGAAAGGGCAGGTCCATGAGGCCCTACTTAAGATGCGTGGTCACCCGACCAGCACTGCAGCCACAGCAGCCGTCTAATAATACCAGCAAAAACGGATATCTTTGATAGCATAGGGACTAAATCCAATGCTGCGTCGCAGAGGTAACGGAGACCCTGCACCAGGTGATCTGCTCGCTGCAACGCCCAGGCGAATCCTCGCAGCCCAGATCATGACGCAATTCCATCTCACACTCCGTGAGCGACTGTGCCACCATGACCGACTCCAAGGCCGGCCTCATGGCTGCCCCTGTCACCAGGAAAAGTGCCTTGTACACTGCTTCTGTTCGCCTATCGGCCGGGTCCCTAAACGAGGGTGACCCCTTCCATGGGAATGGCAGTCGCTTTATTCAGGCGGGCCACCAGCGTATCTACCACGGGGGGACTTCCATTTCTGTAACAAGCTGTCCTCAAAGGGATAGTGCACAGAAAAACATTTTAGGCCAAAATATGGAATTATAGGGGAACACTTTTGGAGCACGGGATGGCTTCTGGGACCCAAAGGTGTAAGCAGTCACTTGCGACTCCCCAGCCTGGTCAAGTCGCAGAGAATTGCGAGCGGCCGCGACCAGGGAGCCCACAGAGCTCCACGGGCGCCCCGTGACCACCGAGCCCCCTACCGGCTCCGACTCCTCCCTGAAGATGGAGGTGGGAGCTATTTGGTGACCCCCTTACCACGGCTGAGGCTAATTGGTCTAGGGGGGACCAGAGGTCCCAGCGCAGCTTGTGCTTCTGCGGCCCCCTCCTGAGAAAAAAAGGCTGACGGTACAGCTGGCATTGCGCCACTCCCAGGACACTTAAGAGGCCTACCAGCCATGACACCCCCACACCATGCCCCACAGAGCCACCGAGAGTGCCCAGGAGGGCCCAACACCTGCACGCCCGCACCCAGGGAGAAAAGCCAGCTATACTTTCTCTTTGTCCTGCCTTCCTGCAGATGTCCTGAAAAGAAGGCTGCTCTGTGTCCTGATGCCACTGCTGCTGCTGTCCCATGCGCTGGAGAGGAAGAAGTGGCGCCAACGCACACGTTTTTCTCCATCAGAGGACTAACCAAAAATGGCCGCCCAGCGGCCACAAGAGGCCAAAGAAGCATCTTAAAATGGCCGCGGCTATGGCAAAATGGCGGCCGGTGCCGCAAAAAAAAAAGGGATTTTTTGTATAACTTACCGTAAAATCCTTTTCTCTGAGTTCACTGACAGACACAGCCTTCTTATGACACATGGGGTTATGCTCATCCTACTAGGAGTAGACTAGGCAAAAACAAACAAAAGCGTAGGTTGGCCGGGGCCGTCCTCAACTCAGCATATAATCCCCCTGCTCTGCATAGCACATCAGTTCGTAACAAGCTGTACAAAACCAACGCAGAGGGGTGGGTGCTGTGTCTGTCAGTGAACTCAGAGAAAAGGATTTTACGGTAAGTTATACAAAAAATCCCTTTTTCTCTTCCGTTCACTGACAGACACAGCCTTATGACACATGGGGACGTCCCAAAGCTGTGCCAATCAAGAGGGGTGGGCAAACCATAACAAATGTACCCAACAGAAAGACGCCCTCTCAGGCGGCGCTAACCGCGCCTAAACTGCCGCTTGTAATACCTTGTGGCCAAAAGCAGCATCCGAGGATGCTACATCAACTTTGTAAAACTTAGTAAACATGTGCACTGAGGCCCAAGTAGCAGCCTTGCACACCTGGGACACCGAAGCCTGGTGTCTAAACGCCCAGGACGTACTGACTGCCCTGGTGGAATGAGCCGTGACTGGAAACGGGGGAACCTTACCCCGAATCTCATATGCATGAGTCACGGCCCTCCGTATCCAACGTGATACGGTAGCTGACGAAGCCGCAAAGCCTTTGCGCGACCCTTCTCCCGGCACTGAGTACGTATACTCTAAGCCCCATTCCAAGGGGGCAAAGGTCAGTGCCGAGTAAGGTGGTCCCGTCAGTCATGCAGGACCCGCAAATCTGTGGTCCGAAGCCACAGGGTCCACACGTTCCGACGATGAACCCGGAGTCACGTGTACAAATGATTCAAAATGTTTCAACTACATCGTAGGAGCCTACGACGAAAACCGGTGTTCCATAATGTTCGCCGTCAAATCCGCGCCAATCGCGGCGGACTCTCCCGCAGAAAGACAACCCATGTAAACAATACCAAACGGGTGGGGAGAACTAACCGTGTCGAAA
>BLSH010223830.1:21163-70426 GCA_018402905.1 Glandirana rugosa | reverse complement strand
GGAGCAGACTTACCATCCCCTAGGGGAGGCATGCTGCTGGCCAGGCCCTTGGATAGGCGTACCTAGTCACTGGGCTCTAGTGGGTTTTAACCACTGGCCGCCCGCACGGAACGGGCGCTATGCGGTGGGCACCCCTAAGGGCGTTTGCATAGTGTCGGCTGGACTGGGGAAAGATTTGGATTCTAGATATCCTCTATACCACCAGCCAGCTTCTTGATAGCAGTCTTCATCAGATGAATCTTCAGGAGACCGCAGCTCCCAAAGGGAACCAGGTCTACTCCTTGCACTAGGCAAAAGAAAACTGATGTGCTATGCAGAGCAGGGGGATTATATGCTGAGGTGAGGACGGCCCCCTGGGAGGGGCCAACCTACGCTTTTGTTTGTTTTTGCCTAGTCTACTCCTAGTAGAATGAGCATAACCCCATGTGTCATAAGAAGGCTGTGTCTGTCAGTGAACGGAAGAGAAATGGTGGCGATCGCCGCATGTCCAGAGGTACATGGCGGTTGTGCAGCAGGGCTACCAAGCGGACACAAACCGAACGGACCGGCGGGTGGGAGAGAGACAGAGATGGAGAAAGAAACACTGGGTCACCTGTACCCCCCCCTCCACTGGAACGGGCCCGGCTAGCCGTACCCCCTCCGCACACCGGAAGGGGGGGAGGGGGGTGTCACGCACCCTTCCAGACGGGCGTAGCGGGTAGCCACCCGGAGCAGACCTTCCTCCACCTAGGTGGGAGGGATGCTGCCGGCCATGCGACCCCTGGACGCGAGCTGCAGCCCGATAACTGGGTACACAGGTGGGACGTTTAACCCACTGGCCACCCGAACGGAACGGGGCACGATGCGGCGGACCCTGCGTACAGCTAAGGGAGGCTTGCATCGTTTGTTGGCCGGGCTGGGAAGATTTCCAGGATTCGAGATATCCAGCATATCACCCAACCGGCTGCTTGATTGTAGTATTCATCAGAAGGTTGATCAAAAGAAAAAGAAAAAAATGAGGGACCCGCAGATCCCAGCAGGGAACCAGGTCTAACTCCTTGCACTAGGCAGAAAAAGACTGGCGTGCCTTGCAGGGCGGAGGGGTTATACACCGAGTGAGGACGGCCCCCTGGGAAGGGCCAGCCTTGCCTGTCTGAACTTTTGTTCTGTCTAGTCTACTCCTGGTAAAAGGTGCATAACCACGTGTCATGAATAAGAGGCTGCGTCTGTCAATGAACGTAAGAGAAATTGTATTTTCTTTGTTACATTTTTTTGTCTTTGCCTTTTTTATACTGTGACCAGAGTAAACAGTGTTACTATAGTTATACTGTACTACTCTGGGGAGGTGATCAATTTTTTCCCCCTTAACACACTATGATTGCTTATTACAGTGATTACTACTGCTAATCTTTTTTTCTGTATGAAATCCTTTGATTCATTTAGTGCGTACTGTTGTGATTGGCCACAGCTAATCACATGGTAAAGATGGGCTGTGGTTGGCCAGGTCTGTACCATGTGATCACTGTGACCAGTCTCAGAGATCAACCCAATAGTACACGATGAATGGCATGAATGGAAGCCAAAGTGTACAATTGTCATGTGATCTGCTGTGATTGGTCACAGCGATCACATGGTACCAGCAGTGGGCCGGTAGACTGATCCGTTAACCCAGGAGGACATTTTTTGACTTCTACCCCGAACGAGAGAGAGCTCCTACTCAGCCGTCAATTTACTATAGGCCGGACAGGCAGCATGTAAATATATGTGGGGTTAGCAGATGGAACTAAAGGGGTTCCTTTGCCAAGCTATGGCTAAATGTATGGTGAAGTGGGGCAGCGGATGTCACAGACACAAAATGTCAAACAGTAAAAATTGGCGTGATTATACCGCGCTCCACACTAGCAGTGCAAAATAGAAATGTGCAAAATGATGCAATAACAAATAAAGTGAATAAAATACATAAAGTGATTGGTCTCTAAGTGCCATAATAGACCAGTTCATTCAGTGCAAACGATTCACTCAATGCAGACGATTCATTCAGTGCAAACAATGCCACAGTTCAAATAATTGAATGACAACCATCTGGATAAATGTAAAGTTATGCACTTGGGGGCTAAGAATATGCATGCATCGTACATACTAGGGGGAGTACAACTGGGGGAATCCATAGTGGAGAAGGATTTGGGGGTTCTGGTAGATCATAAGCTTAATAATGGCATGCAATGCCAAGCTGCGGTTTCCAAAGCAAGCAAAATCCTTTCTTGTATTAAGAGAGGTATGGACTCCAGAGATAGAGACATTATTTTGCCCCTGTACAAATCATTAGTAAGACCTCATCTGGAATATGCAGTTCAGTTTTGGGCACCAGTTCTCAAAAAGGATATCGGGGAACTGGAGAAAGGGCAGAGAAGGGCAACCAAACTAATAAAAGGCATGGAGGAGCTCAGCTATGAGGAAAGATTAGATGATCTAAATTTATTCTCTCTTGAGAAGAGGAGATTAAGGGGGGACATGATCAACATGTACAAGTATATAAGTGGTCCATATAGTGAACTTGGTGTGGAGTTATTTACTTTAAGGTAATCACAAAGGACAAGGGGGCACTCTTTACGTCTATAGGAAAAAAGATTTCATCTACAAATACGGAAAGGTTTCTTCACAGTAAGAGCTGTGAAAATGTGGAATAGACTCCCCCCAGAGGTGGTTTTGGCCAGCACGGTTGATTGCTTTAAAAAAGGCCTGAATTCTTTCCTTAATGTAAATAATATAACTGGGTACTAACATCTTTAGGTAAAGTTGATCCAGGGTGAATCCGATTGCCTCTCGGGGAATCAGGAAGGAATTTTTCCCCACGTTATAGCAAATTGGATCCATGCTTTGCTGGGGTTTTTTGCCTTCCTCTGGATCAACTGTGGGTGAAGGACTGTATATGGGATTATTTGGTTGTATGTGTATATGTGTATGTATATGTATATATGTATATACATTTTTTTTTTTTTTGGTTGAACTGGATGGACTTGTGTCTTTTTTCAACCTGACTAACTATGTAACTATGTAACTATGGATGAACCAAGTAACAATCTCTCCACCGAACACCAGTGTCACATCCCACTCACCGGATGGATGTGATCCCCATAACAGAGACCATACACGCTTCACATCAATCCTCTAGCAATAGCCACGACCATATCCTGGTCCTGGACTCCAGCTACAACAGGGATATGGATGATGGACAAACAGAGGGGGACTCTGATGGTACGTATGTTTGGCTTATTGATTGCAATGGTAAAAACTACAGCATATGATCCAAAACACTCAGGATGAGAAAAAGGGGGAAGCAGAGGATGCCGGTCGCGGTCCACCTGTGTTCCACAGAGCGGAAATGACGCATGAGCATGTAAATATCAAATGTCTCAATTTCTCTACCAGTTTGAACGTGTTTGTTACTGTAAAGAGCAGTTCTTTCATATAGTGCACATATTTTCTAGAAGTATAAAACTATTCAGTAAAGCAGCATAGATTTCAGTTAGCTGAAAGCAGATTCAAAAGTTTAAAATTTGTGATGGGGATAAAAAGGAAAATTGCCAAACTTACCCTACGTGTAAATGTTTTACCACACTTGGAACAAACAAATGCAGCAGGAACAAAGCTGGGATCATGATATCTTTTGAAGTGCATATCCAGGAGCTGTTTCTGGCGGAATGTTTTATCACAATGACTACAAGCATACGGTTTTTCTCCAGTGTGAGTTCGTTTATGCATGATCATATGACGCTCCTGCAGGATTTAAACAAATGTAATGAAAACAAAGAAAATGTTTTGTTATTCAATTACATCACACTTACTAAAAGTACTTGGTTATAACATGTATGCCAGGCAAAATAAAAAATAAACACATTTTCCCCCATGTTTCATCCCATTAAAGTGGTTCTAAAGTGAAGACTGAGATCTTTACCATGGGGTTTGAAACTGAACTCTTCACTACTGCAAGCAACCTCTACGTTGATCCTCACTACTCTTTGATCGTGGTATTCTCCCAATTATCTGTTTTGTGCTTGTACCCGGGTCCTTTGACCCCCGCTTTTTGATAACCCGGGCTTTCCCTATCAGCTGCAAAAAAAAGGGATTTTATTAAAACATACCGTAAAATCCTTTTCTCCGAGTTCACTGACAGACGCAGCTCTTCATTGACTTTGTGGGTTTTATGTTCGTCCCACTAGGAGTTAACTAGGCAGGGAAAAGAATCAGCTGGCCCCTCCCCTGGGGGCCGTCCTCTCTTCCTACAAACGCCCTCACAGTATAGCTCTTCAGTTCGTACACAAGCCATATAGAAACAGAGCCCAGAGGGGTGGGTGCTGCGTCTGTCAGTGAACTCGGAGAAAAGGATTTTACGGTAAGTTTTAATAAAAACCCTTTTTCTCCTTACGTTCACTGACAGACGCAGCTCTTCATTGACTTTGTGGGGACGTCCCCAAGCTGTGTCAAAAAAGAGGGGTGGGTAAACGCTAACAACTGTACCCAACTGAACCTCTGAGGAGGCGCCAGTCGCGCCTACACTGCCGCCTGCAAAACTCTGCGGCCAAAAGCAGCATCCGAAGATGCAAACACATCAACTTTGTAAAACTTAGTGAAAGTGTGAACCGAGGCCCACGTGGCCGCTTTGCACACCTGGGACACCGAAGCCTGGTGTCTGAAGGCCTAGGAAGTACTAACTGCCCAGGTACAGTGAGCTGTGACCGGAAAAGGGGGAACCTTGCCCCGAACAGAATACGCATGAGTCACGGTTTTTCTAATCCAATGAGAAATCGTAGCCGAAGAGGCCGCCAATCCTTTACGCGGGCCCTCTGGCAGAACAAACAAGGCCTCAGCTTTTTGAAAAGGAGCTGTAGCAGCCAGGTACACTCGTAAGGCCCTCACTACGTCCAAGGCGTGCAACTCAAACTCCTTTGGGTGCGATGGACGAGGGCACAACGAAGGCAGGACAATATCTTCATTGATGTGAAAAGAAGAGACTGCCCTCGAAAGAAAAGGAGAGGGTCGCAAGACCGCCTTATCCCTATGCAGTACCAAATAAGGAGACTTGCACGATAATGCAGCTAATTCCGACACCCGTCTGGCAGAAGTGAAACTCTCCCAGAGTTTCTCATAAGGTGGTTTCTGAAGAACAGAAAGCACCAGATTCAGATCCCACAGAGCCATCGGAGACCCGAGGCGCCACATGTCGCACACCTTGTACAAAGGTACAAAAAAGAGAGTGCGAGGCTAAAGGTCTCTGAAAGAGAATGGCTAAGGCCAAAATCTGGCCCTTGAGGGTACTCAAAGCCAAATTCTTATTCAGGCCTTCCTGTAAAAAGGTCAGGACCCTGGACACGACATAAGAGCGGGGGTTATAGCCCTCCGCCTCGCACCAAGCAATGTAAGCCTTCCAGGTGCAGTGATAGATCTTATGAGAAGTGCACTTGCAAGCTTTTAACAGTGTAGGGATTACGGAGTCGGCGACTCCCCTATCCCTCAGCACCTGGGACTCAATAGCCAAACCGTCAAAGCCAGCAAGGGTAAAGCAGGGTGCAATATGGGTCCTTGAGACAGAAGATCGTCTCACATCGGGAGCCGCCAAGGGGCATCTGCCACCATTTGCACCACGTCGGCGTACTAGGTGCGCCGGGGCCAATCTGGGGCCACCAGTATTGTTGGTATCCCCTCCAGCATTATTCTGCGTACCAATCTCGGGAGCAGTTGTATCGGAGGGAAGGCGTACAGGAGACGATAATGGCTCCAGGGGGCCACTAGAGCGTCCGTGGCCACTGCCAACGGGTCCCTCGTTCTGGACACAAAGGTTCTCACTTTGTGATTGAACCAGGACGCCATGAGATCCACATCCGGCATCCCCCATCTGTGGCAAATCTGATTGAACACCTCCGGGTGGAGGGACCACTCCCCCTGGTCCAGCTTCTGGCGACTGAGAAAGTCCGCCTGCCAGTTCTCCACACCTGGAAAGTAAACTGCTGAGATTGCCGGAACGTGAAGTTCCGCCCAACGCAGTATCAGAACTGCCTCTGCTGCCGCCGCTGGGCTCCTTGTGCCTCCCTGATGATTCACATACGCCACCGCTGTGGCATTGTCCGATTGAATTTGGATCGGATGGCCTTGCAATCTCATTGTCCAATGAAAAAGACATAGTCTGATTGCTCTCAGCTCCAGCACGTTGATGGGCAGACGAGCCTCCTGGGCCGACCAATGGCCCTGGGCTGATAGCCGCCCCAGGACTCCACCCCAGCCCGTCAGGCTGGCGTCTGTGGTGATTATCATCCACTGAAGAGGCAGGAACGACTTCCCCTTAGGGAGTTAGGGCCGAGTCCTGAAGCCACCAGGTCAGAGACGCTCTGGTCTGGGGACTCAGACGGATCGGAAGGTCCAACGACCGATGAGACTTGTCCCACTGAGTCAGGATTGCTCGTTGGAGAAAACAAGTGTGACTCTGGGCAAAAGGTATCGACTCGAACGACGAGACCATGAGCCCCAGCACCCTCATACAGAACCGTAATGAAGACCGACGGTGCGACAGAAGGGTGCGCACATCCGACTGTAAACACTGCCGTTTTTTTGGAGGGAGGAACACCTTCGCCTGTTCAGTGTCCAGAATGAGACCCAGATACTCCAGACGGCGGGAAGGAGACACTGATGACTTCTTCAGGTTTAGTAACCTGCCGAAGTCCAGCAGGGATGCCATCGTGATGCTCACATTCTCCTCCAGATCCGAGGCAGAGTCCGCTCGCAGGAGCAGATCGTCCAGGTATGCCACTATGGCAATGCCCCTCTGACGCAGCAACGCCAACACCGGGGCTAGCAACTTTGTGAAGACCCGGGTGCGGAGGTCAGGCCGAAGGGGAAAGCCACAAATTGCAAATGGCGATCCCCTACCGTGAACCGCAGGAAACGCTGATGTCGTGGATGGATGGGTACTTGGAGGTACGCATCCCTTATGTCCAACGACGCCAAAAATTCCCCCTGGTGAAGGGCGGCCACAACCGACCGAACAGACTCCATTCGGAACTTTCGCGTCCTGACGTACCCGTTCAGGGCCTTCAGGTCCAGGATGGGCCGAAATCACTCCCCTTTTTTGGGTACCACAAAAAGATTCGAGTAAAAACCTCAAAACCTCTCTCCTGGGGGAACTGGTACAAACAACCCTTGGTCTGAGAGGGCCTGTACCGCCTCGGAGAGGGCCTTCCTGCGATCCTGCGGGAGGCTTAAGTTTGAAGGAAAGAACCTGTCTGGGGGTAGAGAGACGAACTCTATCCTGTACCCGGTGGACACCACCTCCTGGACCCAGCGGTCTGAAACGCGGGCCAGCCGCCGGTCCGCGAACCCCAGAAGGGCGGGGGCAACCCATCAGGCTGAGGAAGACTTGTCTTCCGTCTTTTCTGTTTTGCGCTGCCACTGCCGTCTACCGGCCCCTGCAGCGACCTTACCGGAACGGGTCCCTTAACTTGCCGCGCCCGGGTCGCGAAAAAGCTTCTTCTGACCCGAAGGAGAAGGCTCCTGTCTACGGCGAAACTCACGCCTGTGGGGCTCCGGAAGGAAGGTACTCTTACCCCCCGTGAAATCCTTGATGATTTCATCAAGACGCGAGCCAAATAGACGCCCACCCTGAAAAGGGAGGTCAGCCAAACCTCTTTGGAAGTGTGGTTACCCGACCAGGAACGCAGCCAAAGAATTTGGCGAAGTCTGACGGCCGAGATCGATATTCTGGACAAGGGCAGAATATCCATGGCCACATCACACAGGTATTTAATCCCTTGGAGTAAAAACTCAGCCTTCTGCGGCGCCTCCATCAGGCGACCGCCTTCTAGGTCCTTCATGAGTTCTTCCATGCATTCAGATAGATGCTGTGCCGCCATGGCCGAAGCCAGAGCCGGTCGCACAGCAGAGCCCGCGCTCAAGGACTTCAAAAGTGCCTCTGTCTTTCTATCAGCGGGATCCTTGAAGGAAGGAGTCCCTTCCATAGGAATAGTAGTCACCTTAGTGAGGCGTGCAATTGGCGGATCCACCACAGGTGATTCCCATTTCTTTAGGAAGCTCTCCTCAAAGGGATAGCGAACAGCAAAACGTGTTATCAGTGAGGAGGAACGCTGTGGGCGCTGCCATTCACGATATAGGAAATGGTCAAAAAAATTCATTGTAAGGATAAGTCTTGGGGGCCCTGGGGGGCTTAGAAGATCCGCACACATACGCAGCAGATCGTGATTCACCATCGTGATCCAGCTGCAACTTAGTGCGAATGCCAGCGATAATTGCGGCAACTAGTGCTTTTTCTTAGTCAGTGCTGGCCCCTTCAGTTAGAACACTGTCACCACCCGTCTCCTCATCAGACAGGTCCGCAGGGGTCCCTGAGACCCCTGAGGCCACATCCAGCTCAGAATCCTCCCCTGAGGATAAATGAGGGGGAGGGGGACGCTTCCTGGGGACCCACGGAGCGGCGTCCCCACGGGGAAAAAAAAATCATTAAAAACCACCCGCAGCTGGTTCAGAAAGGCCCCTTGATCAGATTGCGTCGCTGCTGATGCCACCTCAGCAGGTTCAGCAGGGAGATCTGCCATAGCTTTTCCCAGAGAAATGACACAGGAATGGAAGGGGCGCCCCTACACAGCCACACACCCACAGGCCTTATCAGAGGACAGCACCCCGCCATCACCAGCACCCGGAGGGAGTCCAGCTATACTTGCTGCCTTGTAGTGCAGATCGTCAGGAAGAGCTGCCCGTATCACCGCCGTTCCTGAGAGGAGGGAGAAGCTGCAGCCACGTGTAGATTTTGCAGAGCATGCAGTCAAAATGGCCGCCGTGAAACACTAGAGGCCGAACACACCTTTCCGGAAACGTGCAGTACTGAAAATGGCTGCTCCGAGCGCTAGAGGGAAAGGCCCCATAGTCTTAAAATGTCCGCGGCTACGGCAAAATGGCGGCGGTCCTCCGCAAAATGGCAGCCGGTCGCCGCATTGCGATCCGGACGAGAAGGCCGAGACGATCACGGTGGTGCTGGTTGCAGGGGGCAAGATGGAGAGCTGTAGAGTCCCACCAGTGGCTACCCCACTCAGAGTTGTGTGCCGGTCGTCGGGCCCCCTTCATGCCCCTAAAAAGGGGGGGGGGGAGGCAGGGCGCTCACTTACCAGTCCGACGCCACGGTAGCCACCCAAACGCAGACTTTCTGCCCTTGATGGCGGTACGCTGCTGGCCCAAAGTCGCCCTGCCGAATCGCATCGGTAAAGGGGACCAACAGGGGAATTTCACCCCGGGCCGCCCGCACGGAACGGGCAAGATGCGGCGGGTCCCCCACAGCGGGACTGGCTTTGCATCATTTTGGCCAGGTCGGGTAAAGTACAGAGCTCCAGGACTCTCTATGCCCCGACCGGCTTCTTGATAGTAGATCATCTTGATTGTAGTGAAAAATAAGTAAAAAATAAAAGTAAAAAGTGGTCACTATAGGACCGCAGTTCCCCTATAGAAGGGAAGCCAGGTCAACTCCTTGCGAACTAGGCATCGAAACTGAAGAGCTATACTGTGAGGGGGTTTGATGTAGGAAGAGAGGACGGCCCCCAGGGGAGGGGCCAGCTGATTCTTTTCCCTGCCTAGTTAACTCCTAGTGGGACGAACATAAAACCCACAAAGTCAATGAAGAGCTGCGTCTGTCAGTGAACGCAAGGAGAAAAGGGATTTTATTATGACTTACCGCAAAATCCTTTTCTCCGAGCTCACTGACAGACGCAGCTCTTCATTGACTTGTGGGTTTATGCTTGTCCCACTAGGAGTTAACTAGGCAGGGAAAAGAACAGCTGGCCCCTCCCATGGGCCGTCCTCTCTTCCCACATAAACCCTCCACATAGCATAGCTTATCAGTTCGTATACAAGCCGTACCGAAACAGAGCAAAGAGGGGTGGGTGGTGCATCTGTCAGTGAACTCGGAAAAAAGGATTTTACGGTAAGTTTTAATAAAATCCCTTTTTCTCCTACGTTCACTGACAGACGCAGCTCTTCATTGACTTGTGGGGATGTCCCAAAGCTGTGTCAAAAAGACGGGTGGGTAAACGATAACAACTGTACCCAACAGAACCTCTAAGGAGGCGCCAGATGCGCCTACACTGCTGCCAAACCCTTGCGCTGACCTTCTGTCAGCACAAAGAATTAGACTTCCGAAAGGAAGCTGTAGCAGCCAAATACACTCGTAAGGCCCTTACTACGTCCAAAGCATGCAACAAACTCTTTTGGGTGCGAAGGACGTGGGCACAATGAAGGAAGAATAATATCTTTGTTAATGTGAAAGGAAGAAACCACTTTCGGAAGGAAAGAAGGAGAGGGTCGCAAGACTGCCTTGTCCTTGTGCAGGACTAGGTAGGGAGACTTGCACGACAGTGCCGCAAACTCAGACACCCGTCTGGCGGAAGTGATGGCCAACAAAAAGGCCACCTTCTGCCAGAGCAGTTGTAAGGAAATCTCCCTGATTTTTTCATATGGTGGTTTCTGAAGCACAGAAAGCACCAAATTCAAATCCCACTGAGCCATCGGAGACCTCACCCGAGGCGCCACATGTCGCACACCTTGTACAAAGGTACGAATCAGCGAGTGCGAAGCCAAAGCTCTCTGAAAAAGAATCGCCAAAGCCGATATCTGGCCCTTGAGAGTACTCAAAGCCAGTCTTTTGTTCAGGCCTTGCTGCAAAAAAGTCAGGGCCCTAGACACCACGTAAGACCCTCCGCCTCGCACCAGGCTATGTAAGCCTTCCAGGTGCGGTGATATATTTTGCGAGAGGTACGCTTGCGAGCCTTTAACAAGGTAGGGATCACGGAGTCAGGACTCCCCTATCCCTCAGCACCTGGGACTCAATAGCCAGGCTGTCAAAGCCAGCGACGGTAAAGCAGGGTGCAAGATGGGGCCCTGAGACAGTAGATCGTCTCGCAGCGGGAGCCGCCAGGGAACGTCCACCACCATTTGCACCACGTCGGCATACCACGTGCGCCGACGCCAATCTGGAGCCAACAGGATTATCGGTATTCCCTCCGCTACTACTCTGCGTATCAATCGCGGTAGAAGCTTTATCGGAGGGAAGGCATACAGAAGGTGATAACGGCCCAGGGGGCTACCAGAGCATCCGTGGCCACTGCCAACGGGTCCCTCGTTCTGGACACAAAGGTCTTCACCTTGTGATAGAACCGAGACGCCATGAGATCCACGTCCGGCGTCCCCCATCTGTGGCAAATCTGGTTGAATACCTCCGGATGGAGAGACCACTCTCCCTGTTCCAGCGTCTGGCGACTGAGAAAGTCCGCCTGCCAGTTTTCCACGCCTGGAATGTAAATGGCGGAGATTGCCGCAACGTGACGTTCCGCCCACGCAGTATCAGAGCTGCCTCTGCCGCAGCCGCTGGACTCCTCGTGCCGCCCTGATGGTTCACATATGCCACTGCTGTGGCATTGTCCGACTGTATCCGAATCGGATGACCCTGCAACCACACTGTCCATAACCTGATCGCTCTCAGCTCCAGCACATTGATGGGGAGGCGAGCTTCCTGCGCCGACCAACGGCCCTGGGCAGATAGCCGTCCCAGAATCCCGCCCCAGCCCGAAAGGCTGGCATCCGTGGTGATGATCACCCACCGAAGGGGCAGGAACGACTTCCCCTAAGTCAGTGCCGAGTCCCGGAGCCACCAGGTCAGAGATGCCCTGGTCTGGGAGTTCAGGCGGATCAGTAGGTCCAAGGACCGAGGAGACCTGTCCCACCGAGACAGAATTGCTCGCTGAAGAAGAGTGTGACTCTGGGCGTAAGGTATCGCCTCGAAAGTCGAAACCATGAGCCCCAGCACCCGCATACAGAAACGTAATGAAGACCATCGGTGTGACAGAAGGGTTTGCACCGCAGACTGCAGCGACGGCAACTTGGCCGGAGGAAGGAACACCTTCGCCTGCTCTGTGTCCAGAATCAGACCCAGATACTCAAGGCGACGGGCTGGAGACACCGTTGACTTCTGCAGGTTAAGCAACCAGCCCAAGTCCTGCAGCGAGATCATGGTGATTCTCACATTCTCCTCCAGAGCCGCGGCAGACTCCGCTCGCAGGAGCAGGTCGTCAAGGTAGGCTACTACCGCAATGCCTCTCTGTCACAGTAACGCCAGCACCGGTGCTACCAGCTTTGTGAAAACTCGAGGGGCTGAGGCGAGCCCGAAAGGGAGTGCCACAAATTGATAATGGAGGTCCCCCACTGCAAAGCGAAGAAAGAGCTGATACCGTGGGCAAATAGGAACATGGAGATACGCATCCCTGATGTCCAGAGACGCCAGGAATTCCCCTTGATGGAGGGCGGCCACAACCGAGCGGATTGATTCCATCCAGAATTTTCGCGCCTTCACATACCGGTTCAGGGCCTTCAGGTCCAGTACTAGCCGGACCCCCCCTCCTTCCTTGGGAACCACAAACAGGTTTGAGTAGAAACCTTGAAACCTCTCCGCTGGAGGCACTCGCAGGATCACCCCTTGGTCCGAAAGTGTTTGGACAGCCCCGAAGAGGGCCTCCCGGCGTGCCTGCGGGAGCCCAAAGTTCGATGGGAAGAACCTGTCTGGGGGTAGAGTGTTGAAATCTATCCTGTACCCGGTGGACACCACTTCCTGGACCCACCGGTCGGAAATGCGAGCAAGGCACCGGTCTGCGAACCCCAGAAGGCGTCACCCCACCCGAAGCCTGGGTGGGGGCAGCCCATCAGGCAGAGTAGGGCTTGTCCTCCGCCTTTTCACTGCCACTGCCGTTTTCCGGCCCCAGCAGCGGCCTTACCAGAACGGATCCCTTTTCCTGCTGCGCCCGGGGCGCGAAAAAACCTCTTCTGACCTGAGGCAGGGGCCCCTGTCTATGGCGAAATTCACGCCTCCGGGGCTCTGGGAGGAAGGTGCTCTTACCTCCTGTGAAATCCTTAATGATCTCATCCAGTCGTGGACAGAATAGATGTCCACCTTGAAAAGGGAGGTCTGCGAGGCCTTTTTTGGACGCATGGTCCCCGGAACATGAACGTAACCAAAGAACCCGTCTAAGGATGACGGCAAAAACCGCCATTCTGGACAACATAGGCAGTAAATCCACGGCCGCGTCACATAGGTACTTGATGCCCTGATGCAAAAAATCAGCCCTCTGCGGCGCATCCATCAGGCGGCCGCAGTCCAGCATACGCTCAGACAGATATTGCGCCGCCATGGCGGACGCCAGGGCCAGCCGCAGAGCTGAGCCTGCTACCAGGAAGAGAGCCTTTAACAGCGCCTCTGTCTTTCGGTCACCCGGGTCCTTAAAGGAAGGGGCCCCTTCCAGAGGAATGGTCGTCGCCTTATTCAGACGAGCTATCGGTAGGTCCACCACAGGGGAGTCCCATTTTTTCAAAAAGCTTTCCTCAAAGGGATAGCGAGCGGCAAAACGTTTGGACAGCGAAAACGAATGCTGCAGACGCTGCCATTCACGATAGATCAGAGGATCAAAAAATTGATCATAGGGGTAAGCCTTGGGGGCCCTGGTGGACCCACACACATATGTAAATGTCTGCAATTCGCCAGTCGCAGCGTAGTGCGAAAACCAGTGATAATAGCGGAAACCAGCGATTTTTCACGCGCAACGGCCGCCCCTTGGTCCTCTTCTCCGTCCGAGGGACCCGGTTCACCGTCAGAGAGGTCCACTTGGGTCCCTGTGACCCCTGAGGCCATTTCCGGATCAGAGTCTTCGACTGAAGAACAAGGGGGAGGACGACGCTTCTTAGGGGCCTGATGGGCGACATCCGCCCGGGGAAGAAATTCACTAAAGACTGTCCGCAGCTGGTCCAAAAAAGCCCCTTACGCAGATTGCGCTGACACTGAGTCCTCCTCAGCAGGTTCAGCAGTATAGTCTGCCATCGTTCTTCCCCCAAAATCACCCTCAGCAACAAGCAGATGTACACTTACCTTAAGGCACCCCCACACAGCCGCACACCACCGCCCCACAGCACACCAGGGAGACCCAGGAGGACTGCACCTGCCGCCACCAGCACCCACAGGAGAGCCCAGCTATACTTGCTGTTTGCTGCCTGTAACTGAGGATCGTCAGAAGAGCTGCGCCATCAGGGGCACACACCATTCCAAAGAGAAAGGAAAACGTCTGTAGCACGTTTTTACAGAAGCAGGGGACTCCAATATGGCCGCCGAGTAAACTCTAGAGGCCGAAACCACCTGCAGAGGAACGTGTACTACCGCAAATGGCCGATCTGAGCGCTAGAGGGAAAGCTCCATAAGCCCAGCATGTCCGCGACTATGGGAAAATGGTGTCGGATCCATTTTGAAAAAGCAGCGCCACCGATCGGGTGCGGGGGTGAAAAGGGGCCCCATGCGCCCCTAACCAGCGGCTACCCAGAAATTTGCCGGGGGTCGTCGCTCCCCCCTCTGCCCCTAAAAAGGGGGAAGGGAAGAACTCTCACTCACCACTCCTGTCGGGCGCAGCGGGTAGCCACCCGTTTGCAGACCTTCCGCCCCTGCCTGGACGGGATGCTGCCGGCCGAAGAAATCGCCCGAACCGGATCTCAATCCGGGACTTGGGCACAGATGGGGGGGGGGGGGGGGGGTCACCCCAGACCGCCCACACGGAATGGGCATGATGCGGCGGGTCCCCAGACCGCAGGACTGGCTCGCATCGGTCGGCCAGGCCGGGGAAAGTACTGAGTCTGAGCGACTCTCTATCCCCCGGCCGGCTTCTTAATAGCAGACTTCGTTGCTTGATAGAAGTAGTTGTAAAAAGTAAAGAAATAAAAATAAAAAAGTGATCACAGTCCGGACCGCAAATCCCCTAAGGGAGCCAGGTCAACTCCTATGCAAACTAGGCATTGAAATTGATGAGCTATGCTATGTGGAGGGTTTATGTGGGAAGAGAGGACAGCCCCATGGGAGGGGCCAGCTGTTATTTTCCCTGCCTAGTTAACTCCTAGTGGGACAAGCATAAACCCACAAGTCAATGAAGAGCTGCGGCTGTCAGTGAACGTAGGAGAAAGGGTTCCTTTGATTGGCGCCTTTACATGGTCAAATTGGCCGACAGTCCACTCCTCGGTTCACGCAATCTGATTTTCCCATCTACTGTGCATGAAGCTGCCACTGACTGGCTTACTCATCTCCATCAGAGGACCCTTTGTAAACAGTTGCGTTCCTCTAACTCCATCCATTGACTGCATTTGAACAGTTAATGCTCCCCCCTTGGAGGCTTCCCAACATGTGCCATCTTCGGTGTATAAACTTTTATCACCTTTTGTCCATAGCGCCTTGCCCATATACACTAAGTTATGGGTCCGGGATCTTGGCTGTGAGATCATTCACGAGGATTGGTACACATCGTTTTTGTTTAAGTCATCTATTATCTGCTATGCTCAGGAAAAGAACAGATACTTTCTAGATTGGTATCGCATTCCAGTTTTATTTCATCTGGTATTCCCTTTGGTGTCAGCTTCCTGCTGGAGATGGAGTCTGACAAATTTAAAGTAAAAGTTCAGTCTAAAACTAAAGTCTCTAAATCTACTTGCAGCTACAATCTAAGACTAACCTATCTAGCCCTGTAAAGCAAAAATCACTATACATACCTTTTCTGAAGTCGGTCCGGTCCCACACTGAGTGGTCAGTGGCAGTTTTTCTGTGTAGGCAAGTGCAGAAGAGGCAGCTGACAACAGAAGCCCTATATAGTTACTCTATGGGTGACGTCACTTTCCAACCTTTGTCGGCTGTTTCCTGCACACAGGTTCCCCAGCTGGAGACCGGAACGGCTTGGCTTCAAAAAAGGTATGTATAGCGATTATTGCTTTACAGGGCTAGATAGTTTAGTCCTAGATTGTGGCTGCAAGTAAATATAGAGATTTGAGTTTTAGGCTGAACTTCCACTGGCTAGCGAGGGAGCCAATCAGCGGGTCCGGCAGACTCAATGTCTGCCGGCCACCTGCGATCGTTCCCTGTAGTGAGAGAACGGGGATCTGCCTGTGTAAACAAGGCAGATCTTCTGTTCTGACAGGGGAGATCAAACAGATCTTGTCTTTCTGCTATGCAGAAAGACGGATCTGTTTCCCCAGGCAGCCCATCCCCAATACAGTTAGAACACAGTGAGGGAGCACATTTAACCCCTTGATCACCCCTAGTGTAAACCCCTTCCCTGCCAATGTCATTAGTACAACAGGGCCTATTTTAGCATTGATTACTGTAAATGTCACTGGTTCCCAATAAAGTGTCAAAAATGTCAGTTAGGTGTCCGATCTGTCCGCCGCAATGTCGCAGTCCCTCTAAATCTGAAAGCTACAGCAGGAGGGGCCGAGAATCCCCCGCTGTCAGTCGGGAGGAGAGAGTCCAGAGGTCAGCTGGGGAAAGAGCAGCGAGGTGTCACGTGAGCGCCACGCGGCGCTCTGAAATAAGGTAGTAATGGGCATATTTTGTACAAAGAACATACACTGGAGCATAGGACGTTTAATAACAGAGGGGATTGTGTGTACTTTACACAGTTATTTCAGCAGCAGGAGGGGAGGGACGGGCACTGGTAAGAGTTGACAGGCAGGTAGGGAGGGGGGGAGAGGATGGGGGACAGAGGAGAGCCGCATATGATGGAGGCACGTAAACTGACCACGGTGTCAGGGCTCAGCAGCCATGATAAACTGTGGTCAGTTTACAGGGGAGAGGGCAGAAACAGGCAGGATCAGCCAGGTATTTCAGGAGGCCAAATTACACAGCACAAGCACTGTGCTGTTATTGATGCTTTAAAGTAACTGGATCAATTTTTTTTTTATTAGGGTCACAAACTCTTGAATTCATTCTATGCATTAAGGAAAAAAACTTCTGGGTGCAGCCCCCCCGTATACTAACCTGAGCCTGATTACGATCCAGCAATGTGCATCAGCTCTCTGACGTCTCTCTCCCCATTACACAGCAGCGGGAGCTATCGACTCCTGGCAATCACAGCCAGTGAGCCAATGACTAGAGAACAGGGGGGATGTTTGCCCAGACATGCTGTGTGTGTGAAAGGACAGTGTCTTGAGGGCCTCCATAGCAAAAGGCTTGCTATTGGCGTCACTTGGGAGAGGGGAGGAGCAAGGACGGCCGGCAGGGGGTACAAAAATAAGAGTATCAAGAGCTGCTCTGTGTAAAACCATTGCACAGAGCAGATGAGTATAACATTTTTTAATTACAACCTTTAGAATCACTTTAAAGTAGAAAAAAATGGCCAGAAATGCAGTCATCTATTGTGAACATACCAGATAAGCTGCTTAATATAACCATTTACTGTGCATTGAAGGATCAAAGAGTTATTTTCAGTTATAAAACTAAAGTGTTAGAATTTTAGTTTAAAGTTCATGTTTCACAGCTTTCAATAACGAGAGGGTCACCTGTCTGCAAGCATATTCACACTGGTCGCATTTGAATCGCTTTTCATTTTTGTGAGACTTCTGGTGTTGAATCAGGGCATATCGCTCATGGAAGACTGTATCACAGTAGCGACACTTCTTGCCTTGCTCAATAAAAGAATGCTGTTTTCTTAAGTGAACTCCTTGAAGGACAGAAAAAAAAAAATAGGATTATATTAACATGGCATTTAATAAATGCATTGAACACAAAATGAATTGCTTAATTTTAAAGGAAGCCAGTACTGCAAGAATATAATTGTAATTGCTAACATATCCTAAAAATATCTCCCTGGATGTCAAAATTGATAAAATAGCTGCAGTAATTTCTAAAGGCCTGTACACACGATCAGAAAATAGGACAAAAGATAATCTGATTGTTGGTACACCACTTTTGTCTGAAATTTTCCAAAGGAACAATCCTGAAAAGGTTTATTGTACGATACCAGATTGTATGATTTGCATTTAATCAGTACAGTTTCCATTCGAAAATACAATACATCATTTCTGAATTTTTATTCGGTCGTACAAGAATTTTGGTAATTTTAGTTAACTCTTCAAGCAAAAAAAAAAAAAAAAATAAAAAATAAAAATGGACGATCATTTGTCCAATGATCTCATTGTGTATAGTAGTCTAAGGCTCGATTCACATCAATGCATTTTGCTTTTCAGTGTTTTTTTCAGTTTTTTGCTGTGCTTTCCGTGGTTTTTTTAAACCGCAATTTTACCGCAATTTGTGGTTTTTTTAGATGTAAATTTTTTTTATAAATTTTTTTTTTTTGGGGGGGGGGGGGAAATGTTGTTGCTAGGCAGATTTAAAACGCAAAAGCAGCAAAAAAGCAGCACTTGAGTTTTTCACGCTTGCCCATTGAAGTCTATTACATGCAAAACGCTGCTTTTTGCATGAAAAAAAAGTCCGACCCTTTCCAAAAATGCAGAGGCACAAAAATGGGATTTTTTTACTTACAGTAAAATCCTTTTCTCTGAGTTCATTGACAGACGCAGCCTCTTATTCATGACACGTGGGTTTATGCACCTTTTACCAGGAGTAGACTAGGCAGATAGAAGTTCAGAAAAGCAAAGCTGGCCCCTACCAGGGGGCCGTCCTCACTCAGCGTATAACTCCTCATCCCTGCATAGCATATCAGTTCGTAACAAGCCGTACAAACCCAACACAGAGGGGTGGGTGCTGCATCTGTCAATGAACTCAGAGAAAAGGATTTTACAGTAAGTCAAAAAATCCCATTTTCTCTTACGTTCATTGACAGACGCAGCCTCTTATTCATGACACATGGGGACGTCCCAAAGCAGTGTCAAACAAAGAGGGGTGGGTAAGCAATAACTGTACCCAACAGAATGATCTCGGGAAGCGCCAGCCGCGCCTACACCGCCGCCTGTAAAATTTTGCGGCCAAAAGCAGCATCCGCGGATGCTGACACATAAACTTTGTAAAACTTAACAAAAGTGTGCACCAAGGCCCAAGTAGCAGCCTTGCACACCTGAGACACCGACGCTTGGTGTCTGAAAGCCCAGGAAGTGCTAATCACCCCAGTGGAATGAGCCGTGACCAGAAAAGGGGGTTCTTGGCCCCGAACAGCATACGCATGGGTCACAGTCTGTCTGATCCAACGTGATACAGTGGCCGACAAAGCTGCCAAACCCTTGCGCGGCCCTTCCGTCAGCCCAAACAGCGCGTCCGACCTCCGAAAAGGAGCCGTAGCTGCCAAATACACCCGCAAGGCCCTCACTACGACCAAGGAATGCAGAGCAACCTCCTTAGGATGAGACTGGCGCGGACACAAGGAAGGGAGGACAATGTCCTCATTGATATGAAACGAGGAAACCACCTTCGGTAGAAACGAAGGTGAAAGACGCAGCACCGCCTTATCCCTATGTAGGACCAAATAGGGAGACCTACACGTCAATACAGCCAATTCAGACACCCGCCTAGCGGATGTAATGGCCACCAAAAAAGCAACCTTTTGAGACAGCAGTTGTAAGGGAATATCCCTGATCTGCTCATAAGGCGGTTTCTGCAGCACAGAAAGTACCAAGTTCAGATCCCACGGTGCCAGGGGCAACCGTACCTGAGGATCCACATAACGTATGCCCTGTACAAATGTACGGATCAAAGAATGCGTCGCCAAAGGACGCTGAAAAAGAAATCGCCAGAGCAGAAATCTGGCCTTTGAGAGGGCTCAAAGCCAAATTTTGATCCAGGCCTTGTTGAAGAAAAGCCAGTACCCGAGATACCGAAAAAGAACGGGGGCACCAGGCAATATAGGCTTTCCAGGTGCGATGATAGATGTTGAGCGAAGTGCACTTGCGCGCCTTAAGCATGGTGGGGATCACTGACTCAGAGACCCCCCTGTCCCTCAGTACCTGGGTCTCAATACCCATGCCGTCAAAGCCAGCGAGGGTAAACCAGGGTGCAAGATGGGACCCTGCGACAGTAGATCTTCGCGAAGCGGGAGCAGCCAGCGAACATCCGTTACCATCCACACCAAGTCGGCCTGCCAGGGACGCCGAGGCCAATCTGGATTCCCTGACAGATTTTTCCAACTCTGAAAAATAATTAGTGAGAGAAGACCGCTCCAGCACATGATTGACAGCCACAGGTGTGCATGTTACTATTAGGGGCATGTGTCCCTTACCTCCAACCAGGACTCAGAGCTCTCTTCACTGAGCTCTGCAGTAAGAGACTTCAGATCCCTGCCCCCTGTTTTTCAGCACTCATAGGTCATGTGTAAAAACTGTTTTAGGAGGCAGTACAGATGAAATGGCTTCAGATAATTAGGCACATCTTATGTAGAAGGATCTGTTTCATCTCTATGTGTCACCTAATGCTAGTTACTTCACTGGGCATATCTAAGGATTTACACCCACTTTAAAGCAGGTTTAAACAAAACAAAAAATGTAATATATTGCAACTTACCATTCAGATATGGGGCTGCATTAGTTATTTTAGACTTTTTCCCAATGTTTCCACCTGCTGATTCTGCCACAGAGATCCCTTTGTGCAAAAGCATTTTCAGTCTGGGGTGAGGGGAGGGTTAGATGCACTAGCAGATTTACATACACTAAACAAGCTGAAGCCAATCCCCAGCTAACCATTTTTTGCAGTTACAGCAACGGTTACTTTTTGGATAAGGTTTTACATATATAAATAAAAGCTGATCACTGTAAGAACCCCTGTCAATGTTAAATGGTTTGTGACAACGCTTTAACTGACACTACTAATGGAGTTTGTTTTGCTGAAAAATAACAGACTTAATGGCAGGATCACAAGGTGAAAATAAAATAAAAGAAAGCCAAAAAAGAACTGGTAAGCTGCAAAATAATTAGCCTGCATTCACATAGAGGCCACACGACTACGGCGCGACTTTGCTAGGCGATTTCAGCGCGACTTCAAGGACCTCAGCGACTTTACAACACGACTTTTGCCAGGCAACTTTTCCTTGACCAATCAATCAGAGAAGGGAGGGAGGGGGCTGCCTAAAAATAAATTCTATTCTTTTAACTGTAAAGTCGCTTCCATGTAGATGGGGATCCGACTTGGAGGCAACTTCTATTGAATCCTATGGGCACAAGTCGGATAGAAGTCACCTAGAAGTAGTACAGGTACCTATTCAGAAGTCGCCTTGAAGTCGGAGCAATTTCAGTCTTGTATATTAAGACGGCTCCCATTCATTTCAATGGGATTTCAAGTGTAAAGCGACTTAGGGCGACTTGAGGCAACTCAAGTCGGATCGCAAGTCGCCCCTGTGTGAACGGGCACTAAAGGTTTGCTTTTGGGTTTAATGCCACATTAATGCCCAATTGAATTCCCATTTTGATTACTGTTCTACAAAGAGAATGGAGTAATGTACTTCATTAAAAAAAAAACAAAAAAAAAAAACAGAACCGCTCCAGGTGGTACAGCAAGAGTTAACTACTAAGTAAAAAACACATGTATCATATTGGCCACAAAGAACATGCATAACAGCGCTTTACAGTTCTCATCAACACTAGATAGGAAATAAAGATAGTCAACAAGTGCTTCCACAGAGTGATAGGAGGGGGTAGATAACAGTCCAATGTGCAGCCTTTCACAAAGATGTGGGAACACCACTGCCAAACGTGCCGCTCCCCTTGCAATGCCCACTTACCGGACAGTGCTGAAGGATAAGCCTGTAAATGGATCACTCAAACGCAGGACTGCAACAGAACCTCTTCCCCGACATCAGTACCGGAAATAAGAGGCTCCACATAGTGTGTACCAGTAAAAAAGCCCTTTTATTAACCCCCGCCAATAATGCACTTACAGAAATTATTGGCAGGGGTTAATAAAAGGGCTTTTTTACTGGTACACACTATGTGGAGCCTCTTTTATTTCCGGTACTGATGTCGGGGAAGAGGTCCTGTTGCAGTCCTGCGTTTATTGAGTGATCCATTTACAGGCTTATCCTTCAGCACTGTCCGGTAAGTGGGCATTGCAAGGGGAGCGGCACGTTTGGCGGTGGTGTTCCCACATCTTGGTGAAAGGCTGCACATTGGACTGTTATCTACCCCCTCCTATCACTCTGTGGAAGCACTTGTGGACTATCTTTATTTCCTATGTAGTGTTGAGGAGAACTGTAAAGCGCTGTTATACATGTTCTTTGTGGCCAATATGATACATGTGTTTTTTACTTAATATTCCTGGAGATTTAAAAAGGCTGCTTTATGTTTATTGTGGTTTTACTGGTGCTACCTTGCGCTAATTAAGGGTTTTGTTTTATTTTGGACGCTTTTACACTTAAGTTTTGTGAAGAGTTTACTACAGTGCTCTTGCACAAAGCAGCTGTTTGGCTCTATAGCTGTACAACATGACCTCCAGAACCTTGCTCTAATCAAGTTTGCTACCTCTTCCAGAGCAGCACTTTGAATTGGAACAGTGTTTGTTGGAGAACTTTGTGTGAAAGAATTGTGGTTTTGACTGTGTGCTGGCAACAAAGGGTATTTTTTAACCCTTGCTGCAGCACTTGTGTGCTCATTATCAGTGTATATGCAGACTGGCTGCATTACAGTAATACATACAGTATACAGTCAAAAATATTGGCACCCCAGCATTTGTCAGATAATGCATCACTTTGCCCAGAAAATTGTTGTAATAACAAATGTTTAGGCATTCTCATGTTTATTTCATTTATTTGTATTGGTATGAAAAAAAAAAAAAAAAAAACAAAAACAAAAAACAAAAAAACACGTAACAAAAAGCCAAATCTGACACATTTCACAAAAAACCCCCAAAATGGGCTGGACAAAAATATAGCAAAAAAAAAAAATAGGATTTTTTGACTTACCGTAAAATCCTTTTCACTGAGTTCATTGACAGACGCAGCATCTATTCTTGACATGTGGGGTTTATGCACCTTTCACTAGTAGTGGACTAAGCAGAACATAGTTCAGCTCAAAGCAGACAAAGCCCCTCCCAGGGGTCAGTCCTCACTTGGCATAACCCCTCCCGCCCTGCTGAGCAACTCAGTTCGTAACAAGCAGTACAAACTCAACAAAAGAGGGGCGGGGTGCTGCGTCCGTCAATGAACTCAGAGAAAAGGATTTTACGGTAAGTCAAAAAAATCATATTTTCTCAATCGTTCATTGACGGACGCAGCCTCTATTCTTGACATGTGGGGATGTCCCAAAGCAGTGTCAGCAGTTGCAGGGGTGGGCAACAACAACAGTACCCAACAAAAGAGTTCTCCGGGAGGTGACCGACGCGCCCCACACCACCGCCATCAAAACTTTGAGGCCAAAAGCAGAATCAGAAGATGCTGCAACATGAACCCTGTAAAACTTGGAAAAAGTGTGCACTGAGGACCAAGTGGCCGCCTTGCACACCTGAGAAACCGAAGCCTGGAAAGCACAGGAAGTATTAATCGCCCTGGTAGAGTGAGCCGTGACCGGAAAGGGGGGCTACTGGCCCCGAAAAGCATACGCATGGGTCACGGTCTGTCGTATCCAATGGGAAATGGTGGCCAACGAGGCCGCCATCCACTTGCGTGGGCCATCCACACAAAAAGCGAATTGGACCTCCAAAACTAGGCCGTGGCAGCCAAATACACCCGCAGAGCCCTAACCACATCCAGAGAGTGCAAAGCAACTTCCTTAGGATGAGACGGGCGCGGACACAGCGAAGGGAGGACAATGTCCTCATTGATGTGAAAAAGAAGAGACCACCTTCGCTAAGAAGGACGGAGAAGGGCGCAAAACCGCCTTGTCCCTATGTAAGACCAAGTACCGGGACCTACAGGACAGAGCCGCCAGCTCAGACACCCGCCTAGAGGATGTTATCGGACCAGAAAGGCCACTTTCTGCGAGAGCAGTTGCAGGGAAATTTCCCTGATATTTACGAAAGGCAGCTTCTGAAGCACTGAAAGGACCAGATTAAGGTCACAAGGCGCCAAGGGCGACCGTACCTGGGGAGAGACATGACGAACCCCCTAGACATAGGTACGGATCAAAGAATGCGTCGCCAAGGGACGCTGAAAAAGAATTGCCAGGGCAGAAATCTGCCCCTTAAGCATGCTCAATGCCAACTTGTGATCTAGGCCTTGCTGAAGAAAGCCCAGCACCCGAGCCACCGAAAAAGAATGGGGGTCCCAGGAGGTCCACGTCTGGTGTATCCCACCTTTGACAAATCTTGCGGAACACCTCCGGGTGCAGGGACCACTCTCCCTGGTACAGCATCTGGTGACTGAGGTAGTCCGCCTGCCAATTCTCGACGCCCGGGATGTGAACGGCGAAGATTGCCGGCACTTGAAGCTCTGCCCACCGCAGAATGTGGGTTACCTTCTGACGCCGCTGCCGCACTTCTCGTTCCGCCCTGATGGTTCACGCAAAGCTACAACCGTGGCATTGTCTGACTGGACCCGAACAGGATGCCCGTGCAACCTCCCCGACCAGTGGGAGAGGCAAAGCCTGATCGCTCGAATTTCCAGCACATTGATCAGGAGACGGAACTCTTCCGGAGACCAGCGGCCCTGGGTCGACAACCACCCCAGGGCACCCCCCCAGCCGTATAGGCTGGCATCCGTTCCAGTCCACGGGAAGAAACGACTTCCCCAGCCCCAAGGCTGGGGCCCGCAGCCACCAGGCGAGGGAAACTCGAGTCCGGTGATCCAAACTGATCACCCGATCCAGGGATAGCGGAGACTTGTCCCATCGCAGCAGGATTGCCACTGCAGGGACCGTGTGTGACTCTGGGCATAGGGCACCGCCTCGAAGGTGGAGACCATCAGCCCCAACACACTCATGCAAAATCTGAGAGAGGACCATCGCTGGGACAGCAGGGCCTGCACCGCAACTTGGAGCATCAATACCTTGGCGGCAGGGAGAAACACCTTCCCCAGCTCCGTGTCCAGGACCAAGCCCAGATATTCCAACCGGCGCAACAGAGTCAGTGCCGACTTCAGAAGGTTGATCATCCAGCCGAAGTCCCGCAGGAAACCAAGGGTGATGTCCACACTGTCCTTCAAGGCTGAGGCCGACTACGCCCGCAGGAGGAGGTTGTCGACATATGCCACTACTGCTATGCCCCTCTGCTGCAGCAGAGCCAGCACCGGGGCTAGGAGCTTGGTGAAGACCCATGGGGCTGAGGCCAGACCGAACGGAAGGGCCACAAACTGGTAGTGGAGATCCCCTATCGCAAAATGCAGAAAGCGCTGGTGGCGCGCACATATGGGCACGTGCAGATACGCGTCCTTGATGTGTAAGGAGGCCAAGAAGTATCCTTGACGAAGCGCAGGCACCACAGAGCGGACGGATTCCATTCTGAATTTCCGCGCCCTCACAAAGAAGTTGAGAGACTTCAGGTCCAAGACAGGTCTGACCCCATCTTTTTTTCGGAGCCACAAAAAGATTTGAATAAAAACTGCGGAAACGTTCCGCCAAAGGGACCGGATCAATCACCCCCTGATGGAGCAGGACCTGCACGGCCCCAAACAGGGCCTGCCATCGCCCCGGGGGAAGCCTCAGATTGGAGGCGAAGAACCTGTGCGGGGGCTGGGTATGGAACTCTATCTTGTACCCGGACAAAACCACCTCGTGCACCCAGAGATGCGAGAAGTCCACCGGTCCGCAAACCGCAAGAGCTGTCCCCCCCACCCATGCCACGGACGGGGGAGACCCATAATGCGGAGGGGGGCTTCTCCTCAGCCTTCTCGGTCTTACGCTGCCAGGGATGTTTCTGGCCCCCCCCGCGGGGGGCACATGGTGCATGAAAAAACCTCTCGAGTAGGAAAGGAAGGCCCCGCCCTGCGCCGGTGCTCCTTGCCCCTTCTAGGCTCCGGGAGGAATGTACTCTTCCCCCCAGTGTATTCTTTGATGATCTCATCCAGGGAGGCCCCAAAGAGATGACCACCTGCAAACGGCAGGTCCGCCAGGCCCTTCTTTGACGCCTGGTCTCCTGACCAACATCTAAGCCACAGCAGACGTCTAATGACAATTGCAAACATGGACAGTTTTCACAGCATGGGAGCCATGTCGAGGGCCACATCACAGAGGTACTTAAGGCCCTGAATCATATGGTCCGCCATCTGCACAGGTTCCGGTGGGGCCTGGAATTCTTCCAAAGCCCGATGCACAGTGGCCACCCATTCCGTGAGCGCCTGTGCCACCAGCGCCGAAGCCAGCGCCGGCCGCATGGCCGACCCCGGGACCAGGAATATCGCCTTTGACACCGCCTCAGTCCTCCTATCGGCCAGGTCCTTGAATGATGGAGAGCCCTCCATCAGAATAGTGGTTGCTTTGTTCAGGCGAACCACAGGCGGGACCACTGCTGGGGACTTCCACTTCTGCAACAGGGTATCCTCAAAGAGAACGCATAGAAAAACGTTTAGGCATGGCGAATGAACCCTGAGGTCCTTGCCACTCCTTGTAAACAAACTGATCAAAGTACAAGAAATAAGGGAATACCATCGGCGTCCGGGCCGGCCTATGTGACCCAAAAGCATATGGTGCCCCCGTGTCGCAGCTGGGCCCAGCTTCAGCGACTCATGTACCGCCGAGACCAATGAGCCCACCTGAGACCGTTCACGAGCCACGGTGGCCCCCGAGGGCTCATCCTCTTCATCAGAGGGGTCCCTGAGATCACCTTCCGACAGCTCCAGGGGAGTCCCTGACACCACGGAACCCCCCTCAAGCTCCGAGTTCTCACCAGATGCCGGGGGAGGGGGTGGCCGTTTTCTCGTCACCCCACGGTCACGGATCGGCTCCGCCCGGGAGAAGAATCCCTCCAGGATGGCCGTCAAACTGTCCACAGGTCTCAGCGCTCCCTGGTCCCCACCGGAGACCCCTGGCTGGGAAGCACCTGCTTTGGCCGCCATTGCCCGCACCCCGGAAGACACCCACCGGCCAAACCGGACACACCGCCCCTCAAGCTGTCGCACTAGGGCCCCAAAGGCTCCCAGGAGGACTCAACCCCACTGACCCGGGTGCTGCTGCTAGCGCTGCTGTAGCTGCCTGTAACCACCACTGCCGCTGCTCTGCATCCCCCACGTGTAGGAAAGGCTCTTCCGGCCTGATCCGCGCCAAGAGAAACAGGACCGCCCATCCAGCCGGCGAATCTAAGGCCAGGATACGGCGGACCACGCCAAAATGGCCGCCGTATGCACTAGAGGCCGAATAGTGGCCGGCTACAGGAAAAGGGTGGCCGTGCACAACATGCAGCCAGCTACAGGAAAATGGTGGCCGTGCACAACACGTGGCCGGCTACAGGAAAATGGTGGCTGACTAACATGCCGATCGCCCGCAGCCATCCAGGGGAATGCAGCCAGGCAGGGAGTGCTACAGCCCGGTGGGGCAATACTAGAGGATAGGCAGGACCACCTATACCCGTGGAAGGGGGACACTACCCACCGCCCCCCCGTACCCCACGGGGGGGGGGGGGGGGAGAAGCGTACTCAACACTCCGGCCGCCTCGTACAGAATGCGGCCCGACGCCGCCAACCCCGCGTGCAGCTAAGGGTCGGCTCGCATCCGTCGGCTGTGCTGGGGAGACTCCCTGGACCTAGGATATTCAGCCTGTCACCTAGCCGGCTACTTGATTGCATTCTTCATCAGAAATCTTGAGAAAGAACCGGGAACCGCAGATCCCAGTAGGGAGCCAGGTCCTACTCCTTGCACTAGGCAGAAAAAACTGCTTGAGTTGCTCAGCAGGGCAGGAGGGGTTATGCCAAGTGAGGACTGCCCCCTGGGAGGGGCTGTGTCTGCTTTGAGCTGAACTACGTTCTGCCTAGTCCACTCCTAGTGGAAGGTGCATAAACCCCACATATCAAGAATAGAGGCTGCGTCCGTCAATGAACGATTGAGAAATAACAGATATCAATCGCTTCCTGTAACCATCAATGGGTTTCTTACACACCTCTCTACTGGAGTTTTGGACAAATTGGTCTCTGAGATTGGAAGGGTTCCTTTTCCCTAACTGCGGTTTTAAGCTGCCTCCACAGGTTCTCTATGGAATTTAGATCTGGATTCATTGCTAGCAGGCCAGTTCAGTATTTTCCAGTGCTTTGTCTTAAACCATTTCTGGGTGCTTTTTGTCATTGTCCTGCTGTAAGGCCCATGACATCCAATGAAGACCCAACTTTCTGACACTGGGCCATACATTGCACCCCAGTGTTCTTTGGTAGTCTTCAGATTGCATAATGCCATGCACATGGTCAAAATATCCAGTGCCAGAAATGACAAAGCAACACCAAAACATCAGCGAACCTCCACCATGTTTGATGGACTGTATTCTTTTCTTTAAAGGCCTCATTTCTTTTTCTGAAAACAGTAGAATGATGGGCTTTACCAAAAAGCTGTAATTTTGTTTCTTCTGACCACATTCTCCCAGAAGAATTTTGACTTTTTACTACTTTTGGAAAACTCTGATCAATTTTTCGCTTTTGCCCACGTTCAGGGAGATTAGCTACAGTGCCATGGGCTGTAAATTTCTTGACAATGTTGCACACGGGAACATTAAGATCTCTGGGGATGGACTTGTAACCTTGAGATTGTCCATGCTTTTAAACAAATTTTTGTTCTCAAATCCTCAGACAATTCTTTGCTGCTCTTTCTCTTCTCAATGCTCACACTCTGGCACACAGACGCACAACATAAAGGTTGACTCCTTTTTCCCCATTTTAACTGGTTGCCAGTGTGATTCCTACATTGTTGGTATGTGTTAATTTATACAAGGGAGCTTAAGGTGTTACTAAACCCACAACCGTAAAATCAGTCTGTATATGCAGTAAAGCGTGCTCATTATACTCACTGCAGAACCTAAGGGGTTAATCCTCTGTATTGTGTAAAAAGGCTGTTTGATCCTGTATGCACAGATCCTCCATTTCTTGCATTGCCCCAAAACATGTCAAGATACGACTGAGTAAATGGAGTCAGGCTGCACAATGCTCAGCTTGGTGTACATTGGTAAGGAGTTTTTTTTTTTTTTCTTGGGAGGACGCATAAGATAAGAAGCTGGAGAGAGTATTACAATGCCGTTATACACCCAGTTCCAGGGAACTAAATTATTTCCTACAGAGAAATTCTGAGGAAACTATTACATAACTTTCCTTAGACAATAGCACTAATTTAATCACTTTCCATCAATGTTTATGACTAGTGGTGCACCGAATGGAAATTTTGGTACCGAAACCGAAAATGACAGTTTTTAAAAAATATTTATATTTTTATATACAATTGTCATATGCAGCCTACCTGTGCCTGGGCACTGATAGGCAGCACTGATTGGTGACACTGATGGGCACTGATAGGTGGTACTGGCAGATGGCACTGGATGGTACTAACAGATGGCCCTGGATGGTACTGGCAGGTGGCCCTGGACGGTACTGGCAGGTGGCACTGGCATGTGGCACAGATTGGCACTGGCATGTGGTACTGGCATGTGGTACTGGCAGAAGAGATGAGGTATACATTGCACAGAGCGCGCTGCTTGTACGAGCTGCTCTGTGCATGAAACTGTCAGCTAATTACACTGAGTGCAGAGAGACGTCAGACTTTAACGCTGAGATCGGAGGTGGGCGGGACTGAACAGCTAACACCCGCCCAGCCCGTCCCATTGGCTGGCGCTTGATAGCTGTTCAGTCCCGCCCACCTCCTGACATCAACTTGAAGATCTGACAGCTTTCTCTCGATTCACTCAGTGTAATTAGCTGACAGTTTCATGCACAGAGCGGCTCGTACAAGCCGCGCACTGTGTGCAATCCGAATCTTCTCATCTCCCGCATCCATTGCGGGGTATGTGATACACACACGTGGCGGATCCCATCCCCTTTTCGATATCGGCCCTTTTTTTTGTTTCAGCCGATACTGAAATCACCAATTTTGGCCAAAAATGCCAACAATTTTCAGCGCATCCCTATTTATGACATAATCAGAATAGATTCTGCAAAAATGGAACTGTTGACCGAAATTTTGTAAAGCAGAACTCTGGGGAAAAAAATGGGATTTTTGACTTACCATAAAATACATTTCTCTGAGTTCATTGACAGACAGCCCAGACTATAGGGTTATACCGCCCCCTACAGGAGTAGGACACTAGGCAGAAAAAAAAGAACTTGGCTACACCTATGGAGCAGTCCTAGGTGGTATACACCCCCCCCCCCCCCCTCTACTATAGGCCTTCAGTTTAGTAACAAGCAGTGTCAGAAGTATTAAAAACTCCTTAGAGGGGTGGGTGCTGTGTCCGTCTATGAACTCAGAGAAATGGATTTTATGGTAAGTAAAAAAATCCCATTTTCTCTTTCGTTCATTGACAGACACAGCGCTTCCTTATTCTTGACCATAGGGACGTCCCAAAGCAGTGCCAAAACATGAGTGGTGGGAAGCCAACAACACAACAGGCCAACCAGGAAAAACAGGAGCTCAACCTTAACAAAAAAACACCCCCAGGGGGGAAAGACCCCTTAAACCGCAGCCTGCAGAACCTTCCGGCCGAAAGAAGCATCCGCAGATGCCAGCACATCCACCTTGTAAAATTTTGTGAAAAAGTGCACCGACTAGGTGGCCGCCTTGCAAACTTTTGTCACTGAAGCCTTGATGACGAAAGGCCCAGGAGGCACTAAGCGCCCGAGTAGAATGTGCTCTAACTCGGAAGGCAGGAACCTTACCCTGATAAAGTAAGCCTGTGTCACTGTTTGTCTGATCCATCTGGAAATGGTCACAGAGGACGGGGGCAGACCTTTCTTCGGCCCATCCGTGATCAGAGAGTCTGACCTCCGAAAAGGTTCAGTGGCAGCCAAATACACACTTGGATCACATCTGGGGCGTGCAAGGCAAACTTCCTCGGATGTTGTGGCCTGGGACACAGGGAAGGGAACACAATGTCCTCATTCAAATGAAATTCAGATACAACCTTAGGAAGAAAAGAAGGACGCATCACCACCTTATCCTTGTGAATCACCAAGGCGAACGACAAGACAGTGCCGCGAAATTCCGATACCCTGCGAGCAGAGGTGATGGCCACCAAAAAGGCCACCTTCTGAGACAAGGTGAGCAGGGGAATCTCCTGAATAGTCTCAAAGGGAGGTTTCCAAAGTGGAAGAGGGGATCGCAGCGGTGGAGCCAAATGGCGAACCCCCTGAATAAAAGTACAGACCAGGGCGTGCGAGGCCAAGGGACATTGAAAAAGAATAGCCAAGGATGAAACCTGGCCCTTGATCGTACTCAATACCAATCTTTGTTCGACGCCCTTTTGAAGGAAAGCCAAAACTTGCGACACCGAGAAGGAATGAGGGTGAACACCCGCCAAGACACACCAGGAAAAGTAAGCTTTCCACATCCGATGGCAGATCCTCCTAGAAGTAGACTTCCAAGCTTTAAGCAGAGTCTGAACAACAGCCAAAGGCAAACCTCTATCCTTTAGCACCTGGCTTTCAACAGCCAGGCCGTCAAAGCCAGAGACAGTAAAGCAGGACGGAAGATCGGCACTTGGGACAGGTGGTCTTCCCGAGAGGCAACCGCCAGGGGGCGTCTGCGAGCAGATCTGTGTACCAAGACTGACAGGGCCAGTCTGGTGTCACTAGAATGACCAGAATCCCTTCGGCCTTGATCCTGCGCAACAGTCGCGGCAGAAGTTGTAGAGGAGGAAAGGTGTAAATCAGATACTGACCCCACTGAGCCACCAGAGGATCCCGAGACCTGGCTATAAACCTTGGCACCTTTCTGTTGATCGGGGCGCCAACAGATCCACCTCGGGAGTGCCCCAGTGCAGACATAGCTGTCGAAACACATCCTGATGAAGAGACCATTCCCTTGGTCCAATGCTTGCCAACTGAGGTAATCCGCCTGACAATTGTCCACCCCTGGAATTTGGACGGTGGAAATAGCTGGGACTAAGCGCTCTGCATAACAGAGAATGCCAGACACTTCCAAGGCTGCTAACACGCTTTTTGTCCCTCCATGGTGATTGACGTAGGCCACTGCTGTGGCATTGACTGAATCAGCACCAGGAGCCCTTGAAGCCGATTCGTCCAATGGTGAAGACAAAGTTTGATCGCCCGGAGTTACAGGATGTTGATAGGCAGGCTGGATTCTTCCAGCGTCCAACAACTCTGAGCAGAGTTTAGACTCAAGACTCCCCTCCACCCGGACAGGCTGGCATCAGTGGTGATTACCGTCCTGTACAGGGGAAGAAAGGATTTTCCCTGCCACAGAGCCGGGTAACTAAGCAAAGAAGCCACGAATCAGATTGTCCAGAGACCCTGGGCACTTGTCCCATTTCAATAGGATCTTTTTTTGCAGAGGTCTCGTATGAAACTGAGCAAATGGAACCTCCTCAAAAGTAGACACCATCGGGCCCAACACCCGCATGCAAGTCCGTAGGGACAGCCACCTGCTGGACAGCAGCATGAGTCACAGCCTGCAACCGCCAAGCTTGCCTGAGGGCAGAAAAACACTTGTGAGCGGAATCCAGGGTTATGCCCAGATAATCCAATCTCTGAGTTGGAGTAAGTGCCGACTTCTGGTAGTTTAACAGCCACCCAAACTCCGTCAGAGTTTGAATGGCGATTGCCATATCGCCCCGCAGAGTCGTCACACTCTGCTGGCAGAATGTAGTCGACCAGGTAGCCCAGAAAAGCAATGCCCCTCTGGCGCAGCAATGCCAGAATCAAAGCCAACACTTTTGTGAAAACACGTGGAGCGGAGGCGAGACCAAAGGGTAACGCCACAAATTTGAAATGCTCCTCTCCCTCCGCAAGGCGGAGAAAACGCTGGTGATGGGCACAAATCGGAATGTGCAAGTAAGCATCTTTTAGATCGATGGAAGCAAGAAAGTCCCCTTGATGTAGGGATGCCACCACAGAGCGAATATACTGCATAAGGAACAGAGCCTTGAGGTCCAGGTTTGGGCACACCGTACCCTCCCCTCCTTTTTGGGGACTATGAAGAGGTATAAATAAAACCCCTGAAAAACTTTCCGATGCCGGAACCAGGACAACCACACCCTGGAGTAACAGGCTTTGTACAGCACCCTGGAGGACCAGCAGGTGCTCCGGGGAGAGACGTACATTGGAGGGGAAGAACCTGTTTGGGGGGGCAAGACTGGAATTGTGTCTTGTAACCCAAACGAATCACCTAGTGAACCCATGAGTCGCTTATCAAAGAGATCCACAGCTCCTGAAAACAGTGAAGGCGTGCCCCCACCCGAGATGCGGGTGAGGGCGCCCCTTCGGGCCAGAGGGGTCTTATCCGGGAGTCTGGAGAACCCCGCTCTCGGCTTGCCTGACCAAATGTGCTTGGAACCTCCCGAGGAGGGCTTTGAGGCCTTGTCGGCGGCCCCTGAGGGACGGAAAAAAAATCTTGTATGGCAAGAAGGAAGGGCCACGCTTGCAACGAGGCTCCTTCCCCTTCCTTGACTGGGGAAGAAAGGTACTTCCCCCCCCCCGATGACACTCTTAATAATGTCATCCAGAGTGGCTCCGAACAAACGTTCGCCCTTGAAAAGGCAAATCAGTCAGGGCCTTTTTTGAGGCCTGGTCCGCAGCCCAACACTACAGCCACAACACCCGCCAAAATACCACCGCTGAAACAGTTTAGACAACAATGGAGCGGCGTCCAGCAAAGCATCACAGACAAACTGTAGACCCTGGACAAACTGGTCTGTCAATTCGGCAAAGGGAGGAGTATACTGGTTACCCTCCAAATCACGGCGTAAAAGCTTTGTCCACTAATATTTTGAGACACCAGAGCCACCGCCAGAACCGGCCGCAGCGCAGAACCCACAATGGTAAACATAGTGCGCCCCAGAGCCTCGGCCTTCCTGTGGGCCGGGACCCTTAAAGGCCGGAGAGTCCTCAACCGGAAGCATGGTGGCTTTGTTCAGCCGAGAGACCGGGGATCGACCACCGGCAGAGTCGTCCACTTTTTAAGCAGATCCTCTTCAAAAGGGATAGCGTACAGCAAAGCATTTAGGGACTGCAAAGGATCGTTTTGTCTTCTTTATAGACAAACTTGTCAAAATATGAGGGGTAGGGGGAAACTTTTGCCGTGCGAGACGGCTTGTGGGTGCCAAAAGGCGTCCACCAGCGCCTTCTCATGCGCAGCCACAGGGGCAGAGGAATCATCCCCACTGTCAGAGGTCAGGGAGCACTGCAGTCGCAAATCCCGCAGGGTGGGACGCGTCCGCGGCGGCCGAATCAGAGTCAGGATCTGAAGAGACCGATGAGGCAGGAAATGGCGGGGGGCTCTTCTTGCCCAGCCGCCACCTCCACCAGGGACTCTAGGACCGCCGTCAGTGTGTGAACGGATGGGCTGGGACCCGGAGGGCCTTGCAGGCTCAGAAAGGGGGTCAGGTGGGGAAAAGTGTTCCTGGGACTCCATAGGAGAAAAAGATAGAGGCCCACCACACAGGGAGACCACTGCAGCGGGACACCCTTCAACTGGTAACACACCCAGGGACCAGGACACCCACAGCCAGTAGCAGAAAGGGAAGGGGACACCACCAGACTCACCACCCCACCAGCGTAGCCTGCTGCCTCAGTGTAGCACTGCTCCACAAGACGTCCAAGGAAGGTAGAGATCACCACTCCAGCGCCGGGGTAAAGAGGAGGCGCTCCCACCTGTAAAAAACACCACCCAGGGCTTCACAGTAATGGCTGCCATTTGCTGAGCACACAATCCACCAAATCATGGCCGCCGAGCATAGGAAAGCATTGGCACTAGAGGGAGTGGGGGGGGGGCCAGCTACAGCAAAATGGCCGCCGATCGATCACACACATTGATGCCATGCACCCAGAGGGATCCCAGAGCCCCAGAAAAGCAGCCCCCAATGTAGAGGAGAGCTGGTATCGGGCCCTGGGGCCACCAGTGCCATCCACCCCCTCACCGGTAAGCAAAGCTCCGCAGCACGCACCTCCCATCCCCCCAGTGCCAGTACCCCAGCCTCATGCCGACCATACAGCACCGCACTGCCCCACGGGGAGGGGTGGAATCACCAGAGACCAAGAACCCAGAGGGCAGGAGAGGAACCCGCAGGACCGACCAACCCAGGGAGGGCCCTAGTCCACCGCAAACCCGCCAAGGGGATGGGGGACAGTACTCACCACACCAAGAACCAGCAAGCGCTGCTCCAGACAGGACCTTCTCGCCAACGAAGTGGGGGGGCTGTCGGCCATGAGGGACGCTGTGAAGCGGACTAAGACACTGTCGTATGCGACCTCGCGAGACTTTTAACGCGTGGGGCTATGTCGCGGCCGACCTAGCGCGTAGCTGCGGTCTGCACGCGCTCGCTGGCCGGATTGGGGAGACCACTGAATATTTAATGACCAGCCCATCAAGGCTGTTGATTGTAGAAGCACCAGAAAAAAAATCCAGGAAAGAAAATAAACCAGAAGAAAAAAGAAAAATTAATGCCGGGACAGGAGATCCCAGCAGGAAACTAGGTCCTCACTCCTGGCTAGGCAGAAAAAAACTGAAGGCCTATAGCAAAGAGGGGGAAGGATGGATACCAACCTAGGACTGCCCCATAGAAATAGCCAAGTTCTTTTTTCTACCTTGAGTCCTACTCTTGTAGGGGGCGGTATAACCCTATGGTCAAGAATAAGGAAACGCTGTATCTGTCAATGAACGAAAGAGAAACCTTTTTTACATGTTCTTTTTGCCAATTTCCTACCTTCACTGAATACACCAGTCATCTTTTTAGCTTAGTAGTTTCCTTGCAATAGCTTGGTAACTTTCACATAAAATTGTTACTTGGCAGGGGATTTTGTTTGTAAGACCGGTGGCTGCTATTCCTCCTGTACCCTCAAGCCACCAGTCTTGGCACTTCCCAGTTTTAGTCCTACCTACAAGAAGCAGGGATGTATTTTCGTCCCTGCTAGCTGTAGAGGAAGGACTGGACTCTAGGATGCCTGGTCTGAACCACCCATGAAGGCGGTACAGAAATTGTCCTAGAAATGACAGAATTACAGAGGACTTCCTGAAAATTCAATTAGACTTTTCTCCTCAATGGTAAGGAATTTCACAAATGTAATAACGGTTTAGTGTTTTGTGTAGGGGGGGGGGGGGGGGGGAAGTACTAATGGGGGATTTTTTGCTGATCCCAGAGTTCTGCTTTAATACTCTCTATACTCAACTCTGTCGGCTAACATTATTGGGCATCGTTGTACATTGGACCTTTTGGAAATCCAAACGGGAAATAGGCAGGGACGTCCTCTCTCGCCGCTCCTCTTTGTAATGGCTATCGAGATATTAGCAACAGAGGTTAGATCAAACCCGAAAGTGGTGGCAAAACACATAAATGCAGCCTATTTGCCGATGACATGCTGCTATACAGATCCTGTTAAGACCTTGCACAATTTATTTGCCTTACTGTCCAAATTTGGAGCCATCTCCGGATTAAGGGTGAATCAACTAAAATCGGAGGCGCTGAATATAAATCTACCAGACAGTCAAATTCTATCCAGCCATCCTTTTCCTTTAAATGATGTACGCAGATGTTCCCATATCTTCAGGTTAAACTGACCTCTGACATTGCCACACTAATGGGTAAATCACACTCCTCTATGTGACTCTACAGAATGTGACCTGAAGACCTGGCAAGCCCACAATCTTTCCTGGATGGGTAGAATAGCGGACGCCAAGATGCCAGTTCTCCCTCAAAAAGGGATTTTATGAAAACTTACCGTAAAATCCTTTTCTCCGAGTTCACTGACAGACGCAGCTCTCCATTACGTGTGGGGTTTATGCTGGTCTCACTGGGAGTTAACTAGGCAGGAAAAAGAAACAGCTGGCCCCTCCCATGGGGGCCACCCTCTCTTCCCACATAAACCTCCTCATTCAGTTCGTACACAAGCTGTACAAGAACAGAGCACAGAGGGGTGGGTGCTGCGTCTGTCAGTGAACTCGGAGAAAAGGATTTTACGGTAAGTTTTAATATAATCCCTTTTTCTCCTATCGTTCACTGACAGACGCAGCTCATCATGACGTGTGGGGATGTCCCCAAGCTGTGTCAAAAAGAGGGGTGGGTAAATGCTAACAGTAAACAACTGAAGCTCTGAGGAGGCGCCAGACGCGCCTACACTGCCGCCTGCAAAATTTTGCGGCCAAAAGTAGCATCCGAAGATGCAAGCACAGCAACCTATAAAGCTTAGTGAAAGTGTGAACCGAGGCCCAAGTGGCCGCCTTGCACACCTGTGACACCGAGACCTGGTGCCTGAGAACCCAGGAAGTGCTAACAGCCCAGGTAGAATGAACCGCGACCGGAAAAGGGGGAATCTTGCCCCGAACAGAATAGGCATGGGTCACGGACTGTCTGATCCAACGAGAAATCGTAGCCAACGAGGCCGCCAACCCTGTGCGCGGACCCTCTGACAGCCAAACAAGGCATCAGCTTTTTGAAAAGAAGCTGTGGTAGCCAAGTACACTCGTAGGGCCCTCACTACGTCCAAAGGATGCAACTCAATCTCTTTTGAGTGTGACGGACGAGGGCACAATGAAGGAAGGACAATATCTTCATTAACGTGAAAGGAAGAAACCACCTTCGGAAGGAATGAAGGAGATGGTCGCAAGACCGCCTTGTCCCTATGTAAGACCAGGTAGGGAGACTTGCACGATAGTACTGCTAATGCAGACACCGTCTGGCGGAAGTGATGGCAACTAAAAAGGCCACCTTCTGCAAAAGCAATTGCAAGGAAATCCCCCTGATATTCCCATATGGCGGTTTCTGAAGTACAGAAAGCACCAAATTCAGATCTCCCGGAGCCTTCACCCGAGGCGCCACATGTCGCACACCTTGTACAAAGGTACGAATCAACGAGTGCGAAGCCAAGGTCTCTGAAAAAGAATCGCCAGAGCCGATATCTGGCCCTTGAGTGTGCTCAAAGCCAGGTTTTAAGCTATATAAGCCTTCCAGGTGCGGTGGTAAATCTTGTGGAAAGTACACTTGCAAGCCTACCACAACGTAGGGAGTCAGCGACTCCCCTGTCTCTTAGCACCTGGGACTCAATAGCCAAGCTATTAAAACTAGCGAGGGTAAAGCAGGGTGCAAGATGGGCCCGAGACAGAAGGTCATCTCACAGCAGGAGCCGCCAAGGGGCGTCTGCCACCATGTGCACCACGTCGGCGTACCAAGTGCGCCGAGGCCAATCTGGAGCCACCAGGATCATTGGTATCCCCTCCACCACTATCCTGAGTATCAATCGCAGAAGCAGTTTTTTAGGAGGGAAAGCGTACAGAAGGCGGTAATGGCCCCAGGGGGCCACCAGAGCGTCCGTGGCCACTGCCAACGTATCCTTTGTTCTGGACACAAAGGTCTCCACCTTGTGATTGAATCGAGACTCCATGAGATCCACGTCTGGCGCCCCCCATCTGCAGCAAATCTGATTGAACACCTCCGGGTGGAGAGACCACTCTCCCTGGTCCAGCATCTGGCGACTGAGAAAGTCTGCCTGCCAGTTCTCCACACTGGGAATGTAAATGGCAGAGATTGCCGGAACGTGACGTTCCGCCCAACGTAGTATCAGAGCTGCCTCCGCCGCAGCTGCTGGACTCCTCTGATGGTTCACATATGCCACTGCTGTGGCATTGTCCGATTGATTTCGAATCGGACGGCCCTGCAATCTCACCCAGTGAAAAAAGGCACAATCTGAGTGCTCTCAGCTCCAGGACAATGATGGGGAGGCGAGCCTCCTGCGCCGACCAACAGCCTTGGGCAGACAGCTGCCCCAGGATCCCTCCCCAGCCTGAAAGACTGGCATCCATGGTGATGATTACCTACTGAAGGGGCAGGAACGACTTCCCCTGAGTCAGGGTCGAGTCCCGAAGCCACCAAGCCAGAGATGCCCTGGTCTGGGAGCTCAGACGGATCAGAAAGTCCAAGGACCGAGGGGACCTGTCCCACCGAGCCAGAATTGCTCGCTGAAGGAGACTAGGCGAAATGCCTCGAACGACGAGACCATGAGCCCTAGCACCCGCATACAGAACCTGCCGACTGCAGAGACAGCAACTTGGCTGGAGGAACACCTTCTCCTGTTCTGTGTCCAGAATTAGATCCAGATACTCCAGGCGATGGGATGGAGAGACCAACGACTTCTGCAGGTTGAGTAACCAACCGAAGTCCTGCAGCGATGTCATTGTGAGTCTCACATTCTCCTCCAGAACCGAAGCGGACTCCGCTCGCAGGAGCAGGTCGTCTTGGTGGGCTACCACCGCAATGCCTCTCTGTCGGAGCAACGCCAACACCGGGGCTAGCAGTTTTGTGAAAACTCGAGGTGCTGAGGCCAGGCCGAAGGGCAGTGCCACAAATTGAAAATGGAGGTCTCCCACTGCAAAGCGCAGGAAGCGCTGATGCCGTGGACGAATGGGTACATGGAGGTACGCATCCCTGATGTCCAGGGAGGCCAAAAATCCCCCCTGATGAAGGGCGGACACGACCGAGCGGATAGATTCCAACCAGAATTTCCGTGCCCTGACATACCGGTTCAGGGCCTTCAGGTCCAGTACTGGCTGAACCCCCCTTTTTGGGAACCACGAATAGATTCGAGTAGAAACCTCGAATCCTCTCTTCCGGAGGCACTGGCACGATCACCCCCTGGACCGAAAGTGCTTGGACAGCCCCAAAAAGAGCCTCCCGGCGGTCCTGTGGGAGCCTTAAGTTTGATGGGAAGAACCTGTCTGGGGGTAGAGTGTTGAACTCTATTCTGTACCCGGTGGACACCACTTCCCGGACCCAACGATCGGGAATGTGGGCCAGCCACCGCCTGCGAATCCCAGAAGACGCTTCCCCACCCGGATTTCCGGGTGGGGGCAACCCATCAGGACTTGTCCTCCGCTTTTTTGGTTTCGCGCTGCCACTGCCGGTACCCGGCCCCTACAGTGACCTTACCGTGTCTACGGCGAAACTCACGCCTCCAGGCTCTGGGAAGAAGGGCACTTAGCTCCTGTGAAATCATTAATGATCTCACCCAGCCGTGGACCGAATAGACATCCACCCTGAAAGGGAAGGTCTGTGGAAGCATGGTCACCGGACCAAAAATGCAACCAGAGTACCCGTCTGAAGATACAGCAACACTGCTACCCTGGATCACATAGGTAGTAAATCAACGGCCGCATCACCAAGGTATTTGCGACCTCGGAGCAAATACAGCCCTCTGTGGCGTATCCAGCAGGCGGCCGCAGTCCAGAATATTCTGGAGCTCCGCCATACGCTCAGACAGATATCGCGCTGCCATGGCGGACGTCAGGGCTGGCCGCAGAGTAGAGCCTGCCACCAGGAAGAGCGACTTTAACAGTGCCTCTGTCTTTTGTCAGCGGGACCCTTGCTGCAGGCCAGAAAGTCGCCCTTCCCGAATCGCATCCGGGGCTGGGCGTAAGGGGGTATCACCCTAGGCCGCCGCACGGAACGGGCATGATGCGGCGGGTCCCCATATGGCGGGGAAAAGTACAGAGCCCATGGACTCTCTATGCCCCGACCGGCTTCTTGATAGCAGATCAATTGCTTGATAGAAGACAAATAAAAGTAAAAGAAACTTAAATAAAAAACGGTCACAAACAGGACCGCAATTCCCCTGAAGGGAAGCCAGCTCAACTCCGTGCAAACTAGGCATTGAAACTGGAGAGCTATGCTATGAGGAGGTTTATGTGGGAAGAGAGGACGGCCCCCATGGGAGGGGCCAGCTGTTTCTTTTCCTTGCCTAGTTAACTCCTAGTGAGACTAGCATAAACCCCACACGTAATGGAGAGCTGCGTCTGTGAGTGAACGACAGGAGAAATACTATTTTCGGTCCCTTCCGATTAAAGTTCTGCCCATTTTCTTCCGGCAGTTACAGTCTTGGATTTATAAATTTATCTGGAACAAGGGTGGCTAGCCCAACCTTCCCCCTGGATCTCTTAATGTGGCTCCCTGCGAAGGAGCGTGGGGCGGTGTTAAGCCCGTCCTTATGCCACTCCTTGTGTTTGTGGGACACAGCATGAAACATGTACCCTTTAAAATTCCCTCACTCGCCAGTGGCTCCCCTTTTCAATAAATCGAATTTCCTCCCAGGTCAAGAGATCAATTCACCTGGTGTTGCTGTATTTCCAAAGGTCTTCAAGGACAGCACATGACAGAAATAAGCACCCCCACAATCAGGCAATTCATCACCAAAACGCTTACATCAGAAAGATCTGATAAGAAATTGCAGATGACACCAAACTATGCAGTGGAATAACGTACTTCTAGGATGTCTCCAACTTACAAGCCGATCTCAATGCACTGTTTAATTGGGTGACTGTGGCAGATGAGGTTTAACCACTTCAGCCCCAGAAGGATTTACCCCCTTCCTGACTAGAGCACTTTTTGCGATAACGCACTGCGTCGTTTGACTATTGCATGGTCGTACGACGCTGTACCCAAACAAAACTGACGTCCTTTTTTTCCCCACATATAGAGCTTTCTTTTGGAGGTATTTGATCACCTCTTTAGTTTTTATTTTTTGCACTGTAAATAGCCAATTTAAAAAAAAAAAAAAAAAAAACTTTTTTTTTACTTTTCGCTATAATACACACCAAAAAAAAAAAAAAAATGACAATAGGTGTATATTGATTGGGTTGCGTAAAAGTTATCGTGTTTACAAACTACAGGAATAGATTTATGGCATTTTTATTATTATTTTTTTTTTACTAGTAATGGCGGTGATCTGCGATGTTTAGCAGGACTGCAATATTGCGGTGGACAGTTCGGACATTTTTCACACTTTTTCGGGACCACTGACATTTTTACAGCGATCAGAGCTAAAAATAGCCACTGACTACTGTGTAAATGTCATTGGCAGCAAAAGAGTTAACATTAGGGGCGATCAAGGGGCTCAGTGTTCCCTAGGGGGGTGTTTCTAGCTGTGGGGGGAGTGTAGTGACTGGGGTAGGTGAGAGAAAGCTGCTCCCAATCACTGGGAGCAGCAGATCTCTCTCCACTTCCCTGTCAGAACGGAAATTCTACGGGCTGTGCATGCTGGTGCTGGCATTCAGCACATCCAAATGTGAGTTTACATTTTTGTACCTACTGTTTCCATTTTTAATTAACATGTTGTGTGATGAAACTCTCAATCTGTTTTCCTTTGAGCACGGTCTCGAGGTACATCTGAGATGACAGTGTCATTCAGAGCTGATTATGCCTTAGGATTTAACACTGGCTGGAGTTCTCAATACCGAGAGGAGAAATTAATCTGTCCTGCGGGGAAGATTTAGATTTATACAAAGGCGTAATTTATTTATATTTCTGGTGAGTGTGCATTGTTTTAGCACGAGTGGTGGTGGAGCACTGTTTTGTTTGAAGAAGGATTTTGCGGAACTATTTTGATTCACTCTCTTTACACACAGTGGATGGACTAAATACTTTTGAGATTTATCCTAGAAATCTTTCTAGGGATTGTTACTTTGGACTTTGCTTGAATTTGGGACGATTTATGGTTATAAACACATTAAATAAGATTTATGTAATCGGTGTATTAATGAGTTAGCGGCACATCCTTTTATAGTTTCTTCAATAAATTTGGTGTGGATTTTTTCACAGAAAGGGGGCAGCCCAACTCCTTTTAATTTAATATTTTCTCACATCTAAGTAGTGGCGCCAACTTTGTTAAAATTACCTACAGAGATTGGTTTGTTTACGTGAACGGATCGGATCCCCTTCTAGCTCTGTGAGGAGCGATTGCGGGTAGCCGTCGGACATTACGCGCATCGGCTCCAGGGACGTGCAGCAGTTGTGCGCGCCCCCTGCAGTCTCAAAACGATGCCGGCTGGTCGTCAAGTGGTTAATGTAGATAAATGTAAAGTTAAGCACTTGGGGGCTAAAAATATGCATGAATCATGCATACTAGGAGTACAACTGGGGGAATCTATAGTGGAGAAAGATCTGGGTGTTTTTGTAGATCATAAGCTTAATAACAGCATGCAATGCCAAGCTGCGGTTTTCAAAGCGAGTAAAATCCTTTCTTGTATTACGAGACGTAAAGAAGAGAGAGGGAGCTAGAGAGAGGGTGCTAGAGAGATCATTTTGCCCCTGTACAAATTAGTGAGACCTCATATGGAATAAGCCGTTCAGTTTTAGGCACCAGTTCACAAAAAGGATATCGGGGAACTAGAGAAAGTGCAGAGGAGGGCAACCAGACTGATGAGAGGCATGGAGGAGCTCATCTATGAGGATAGATTAGAGGAACTAAATTTATTCTTTTTTTTTTTTTGTTTCAATATGTTTTTATTAAGTCTCAAGTGAATACATAATAAAAGAAGCAAAGTACATCAAGCAAAAATTACAAAAAACTGTTTACTGAGGACATATATCTTCAACAGGTCAAGCAAGTAATTTCATAGTCAGGCATTAACTTTTGACTCAAATCTGATATTTGAGCATATCATTTGAGTAGAAAATTGTTGCACTGTGAGGGCTCGTCACGGCCAGATGCCCCCCTCCCCGGACGCCCCAATTGGGATCTTCTGCGGCCAGGGAGTCAGGCGCAGCCGGCCCCCGACCAGCTGAACTGAATTTATTCTCACTTTAGAAGATTAAGGGGGGATAGGATCAACATGTACAAATACATAAGGGGTCCATATAGTGAACTTGGTGTTGAATTATTCACTTTAAGGTCAACAAAGAGGACAAGGGGGCACTCTAGACACCTAGAGTTAAAGAGATTTCATCTCCTAATAAGGAAAGGTTCTTCACAGTAAGAGCTGTGAAAATGTGGAATAGACACTCTCCAGAGCTGGTTCTATCCAGCTCAGTAGATTGATTTAGGAAAGGCCTGAATTATTTCCTGAAAGTACATAATATCACAAGGTACTAACATGTATGGGTAAAGTTGACCCAGGGAATATCAGATTGCCTCTCAGGGGATCAGGAATGATTTTTTTCACCTGCTGTAGCAAATTGGATCATGCTTTGCTGGGGTTTTTAACCTTCCTCTGGATCAACTGTGGTTATATGATTGTGTATATGGGATTGTGTGACCTATTTTTTATTGGTTGAACTGGAGGGACTTGTGTCTTTTACCAACCAATGTAACTATGTCAATAATGCGGTTTTGAAAAACTCATGGAAACAGAGTTACTGGTAATTCTAAATCTGGATTTCCCAAATCAACTTCCAGGACAGTACATGAGGGAATTTGCAAGAACATACCAGGTTAGGGAGTCTAGAGAACTCTCCTCCCAAGGACTGACCATGACATTAACCACTTCCCACCAGCCTATAAAAAAATGATGTCCGGGTGGGTGTTCCATTATCCTGACTGGATGTCATATGACGTGCGCGGGATAACCCACAGGGGCGCGCACTGCGGCGATCGGTGGTGCCATGGATCAGTCTGACCCACCGCATTACCGATCGAGGTAAAAAGCTCCCATTGGAAGCTTTTTACCATGTGATCAGCCATGACCAATAACGGCTGATCACAGTGTAAACAAGAGGTGTTTATCGGTTTTTCCTCTACTCAGGTCTGCAGACAGCTGCGCAAACACCGTGTGACATAAAATATTGCAACAACCGCCATTTTATTCTCTAGGGCAGGGTTTCTCAACCTGGGTTCGGTGGAACCCTAGGGGGGTTCCTCCAGAGGTTGCTAGGGGTTCCTTGAGCAATGGTCAATTGCTACCTCTCAGATAAATTTCCACTGACATACTTTTTTTTTTTTAGCCATCTGTAAGGGGGTAATACTTCCCAATGACCACAAGTGTAAGGAGCATTCTTCCCACTGAACGTCACACTAATGTATCATGAGTTGTAGATTTTTCATTTTTAGCAGGGGTTCCCCGAGACCGGAGAATTATTTCAAGGGTTCCTCGGTGTTGAAAAGGTTGAGAAAGGCTGCTCTAGGGTCTCTGCTAAAAATATATATAGAATGTTCGGGGGTTCTAAGTAATTTTCTAGCAGAAAACACTGGATTTTTACTTGTAAGCAACAAATGTCAGAAAAGATTTAGTCTTTATATGGTTAAACTAAACTCTTCTATACACTGGAGTTTATTCCTTTGATAAGAAGTTACATTGTATCTCTTTGCTTCTTTTATCAGCATTGATTTCAAACTTGGCAGTCTGCCCAGATAGGAGACAGATATTGCGCCGCCATGGCGGACGCCAGGGCCAGCCACAGAGCTGAGTCTGCTACCAGGAAGAGAGCCTTTAACAATGCCTCTGTCTTTCTGTCAGCCGGGTCCTTAAAGGAAGGGGCCCCTTCCAGAGGAATGGTCGCCGCCTTATTCAGACGAGCTATCGGTGGGTCCACCACAGACGAGTCCCATTTTTTCAAAAATCTTTTCTCTAAGGGATAGCGAGCGGCAAAACGTTTGGACAGCGAAAAAGAATGCTGCGGACGCTGCCATTCACGATAGATCAGAGGATCAAAAAATTGATCATAGGGGTAAGCCTTGGGGGCCCTGGTGGACCCACACACATACATAGATGTCTGTGATTCACCATCCTGGCTCAGTCGCAGCATAGTGCGAATACCACTGATAATAGCGGAAACCAGCAATTTTTCACGCGCAGTCGCCGCCCCCTGGTCCTCTTCTCTGTCCGAGGGACCCAGTTCACCGTCGGAGAGGTTCACTGGGGTCCCTGTGACCCCCGAGGCCATTTCCGGATCAGAGTCCTCCCCTGAACAACAAGGGGGAGGAAGACGTTTCTTAACCTCCCTGGTGGTATTCCCGAGCCTGACTCGGGGTGAAAATTAGCAGCCAGGAGCGGTAACCCCGAGTCAGGCTCGGGCTAGTGGCAGGCAGCGCTTACCTTCTCTCCGGCGCTTCCCTCTTCCGCTCGGGCGAGTGGCTGGCAGCGCATCGCGCTCCGGCGATGTGTCACTTCCCTCTTCAGCTGTCATGCGAGCGGTGTCGCATGGGAGCGGAACTGGGCGGCAAATTCAAACCTGTGTAAAAAAGTAGTAAACACACACACCCACAGCCTTTATAAGCTCCGGTGATACAATGTAATCTGTAGATTGCATTGTATCACCGGAGATCTGACACTTGTTGCAGAAAGTTGTTACAGTGCACTACTCCTTATACACACTGTCATTTTAACCCAAAAATAAAATGGCAGCTGGACACGCAAAATCGCCTTTGAATCTACTGAGCGAAAGTGACAGCGAATTGGAAACGCTCGCAGAAGTGAGCGACAGCGAGTCGTGGGATGAGTCATCTGGCGCTGACACTGACACCAGCGAACCGGTCTGTGACCTGAGTGACGTGCGCATCTGGTGCCCTATCGCCAGCGGTACAGATCAGGTAGCGACGCCACGATTTCCATTCACCGGATCGCCTGGAATGAAGGTGGACGTTGAACACGACAACCCGCTGGCGTTCCTAAAATTATTTCTTAGCGACGAAATAATTGAAAAAATTGTCGGGGAGACAAATCGCTTCCAGGAGCAACAGTCTTCCAGCATGCAGGCCAGGTTTTCCAGAAGTCGCCTATGGAAGCTGGTAAGCACCGAGGAAATGTGGAATTTTCTGGGACTTATTATCCTGCAAGGCATGGTGAGCAAGCCAGTCCAAAAATGGTACTGGACCAAAAACAGAATGCTGGCCACGCCTTTTTTCGGCTGCGTGATGTCGGAGTACCGCTTCTCCCTTATTATGAAAAATTTACATTTCACAAATAATGAGGAGTATGACGAGGAAACGCATCCTGCGCCAAAGCTAAAAAAGATCTGGAACGTTTGGCAAATGGTCGTGGCTAATTTCCAGCGGGTTTATGTACCGGACCGCGATGTAAGCGTCGACGAAAGCTTGAGGGCTTATAAAGGACGGCTCAGCTGGATACAGTATATAGCCTCAAAAAGAGCTCGCTTCGGAGTCAAAACATTCATGCTTTGCGAGTCGGCCACCGGATATATATGTAACTGTGTGATCTATACCGGCAAAGGGACCAAAATTTGACCCAAAGTACAGTGACTATGGAATGGCCACAGCATCTGTTCTAACCCTCATGGAGCCGTTGTTGGATCAGGGTTACTGCGTGACCACGGACAATTTTTATTCATCCCCCGAGCTCTATGAGGTGCTGATCAAGCGCAAAACGGACGCTTACGGTACGGTAAAACCGAACCGTAAAAACATGCCATCAATGCTGTGCAAAAGGACACTAAAAAGTGGTGAGCTGGTGGCCTTTCAAAAAGGTAAAATGATGGCCATGCGCTGGAGGGACAAAAAGGACGTTTGCCTACTCAGCACAGTGCACAACACCGTCACTGCTATTGTGCCCACCAGGGCAGGAAAGGAGGCACAAAAGGCGCAGGTCGTTATAGATTATAACATCACAATGGGAGGAGTGGACCGGGCCGACCAGGCTATGACCTTTTATCCAGCAATGCGGAAGCAGCAGAAAAAAATATTACAAAAAAATTTTCCGCCACATACTGGAACAGTGCCTCTGGAACGCTTATATTTTGTACAGAGCTCAGAGTGAGAAACCGGTTGTCCACTCTGAGTTCCTCTGGAGGGTGGCCGAACGGATCTTTGCTACCCAAGAGGTACCATCTGCGACCAGATCTGGATGTCGGGCTGCGGACGTTGGCAACCCACTTCGCCTGACTGGTCGCCATTTTATAGAGTACATTCCGCCAACCGCCAAAAAAGCAGCAGCGAACAGAATGTGTGTGGTCTGCTGTTCCAAAAGAGACAGTAATGGGAAGAAGGTCCGGAAAGAAAGCAGGTTGTACTGCCCCGATTGTGATGTTGGACTTTGTGTGGTACCCTGCTTCAAGATCTACCACACTCAGGAGGATTATTAATTTTTTGTAGTTAAAAATGTTCTTAGTGTTTCCATCTGAATAAATTTATGTTATTTATTTGATTATAATTCATGAATTTGTGTGTTTCTTACTTTATTACATCTCAGATGTCTACTAGTCTACAACTAGTGTTGTTTGGTCAGGTTTAAGTAAGTAATTACTAACCATTGCAGGCCTATAGTACATAACGCCATATCTCCATGCAGAAAACTTACCGCTTTCAGCAATAAATTCCAGACTCAGTCATACCGCCAGGGAGGTTAAGGGCCTGATGGGCGACATCCGCCCGGGGAAGAAATTCACTAAAGACCGCCCGCAGCTGGTCCAAAAAAGCCCCTTGCACGGATTGAGCCCTCCTCAGCAGGTTCAGCAGTATAGCCTGCCATCATTCTTCCTCCAAAATCACCCTCAGCAACAAGCAGATGTACTCTTAGCTTGAGGCACCCCCACACAGCCACACACCACCGCCCCAAAGCACACCAGGGAGACCCAGGAGGACTGCACCCGCCGCCACCAGCACCCACAGGAGAGTCCAGCTATACTTGTTTGCTGCCTGTAACTGAGGACCGTCAGAAGAGGTTCGCCGTCAGGAGCACACTGTTCCAAAGAGAAAGGAAAACGTCTGTAGCACGTTTTTACAGCAGCAGGGGGACTCCAATATGGCCGAGTAAACTCTAGAGGCTGAAACCACCTGCAGAGGAACGTGTACTACCGCAAATGGCCGCTCTGAGCACTAGAGGGAAAGCTCCATAAGTCCAGCATGTCCGCGACCCCGGGAAAATGGCGGCGAAAATTTGAAAAAGCGGCGCCAAGGATCGGGTGCGGTGCGGGGGTTTGGTGGATGGGGGTGAAAAGGGGCCCCATGCGCCCCTAACCAGCGGCTACCCAGAAATTCGCAGGGCGTCGGTCCCCCCTCCGCCCCTGAAAAAGGGGAAGGGAAGAACTCTCACTCACCACTCCTGTCGGGCGCAGCGGGTAGCCACCCGTTTGCAGACCTTCCGCCCCTGCCTGGAAGGGATGCTGCCTGCCGAAGAAATCGCTCGAACCAGATCTCAATCCGGGACTTGGGCACAGATGGGGGTCACCCCAGGCCGCCCGCACGGAACGGGCATGATGTGGCCGGTCCCCATACCGCGGGACTGGCTCGCATCGGTCGGCCAGGCCGGGGAAAGTACAGAGTCCGAGCGACACTCTATGCCCCGGCCGGCTTCTTAACCACTTGACAACTGGGCACTTAAACCCCCTTAACAACCAGACCAATTTTCAGCTTTCAGCGCTCTCACACTTTGAATGACAATTACTCAGTCATGCAACATTTGAGACATGAAAGGGGCCGGACCGGCTGGCTACGCTCGGTCAGGGCGCCATACCCCTGGCCGGTGTAGTACGGGCAAGGCACGCCCGCCGGACCCCACTGGGGGTAGACACGGGTTCAGGGCCTAACTCTAGACCAAGCTCGCTAAAGAAGCCGTCCGTCGTAGGGAAGGTCCGTCCCCGCCTTCCAGACGTTTGCCCACCGATGGGCGACGCGGGCTGTCCTCACCACTCACTCTCAAGAAGGGAAGGGGAAAAAGTCCCCGCCTCCCCCCTGGCTGCGGGACGCTTAAAGACCCATCGGCGACCAATCCCCGCGTACCCCGGGGAAA
>BLSH010223830.1:0-18075 GCA_018402905.1 Glandirana rugosa | reverse complement strand
ACAGGGGTTCCACTTTCCATTCAAAACAAAAAGTTATATAATCTGGGAACCCATTGCACAAGGATTCAGAGAATTGAGATCGCAATTTTATTACGATCGTGCAGCTCTAGTGTATAGGTAAAATACATTTAAAACTATAAAGGCAAAACCCTTTTTTTTTTGATAGAGTTTAGAGGGGTATGAACACCTGTCAATGTTTTAATGTTGTTTGTGTCCCCATTAAGTAGACTCACCCTCCCTATTTGTCCTGGTGACAATTATAACTAAGAGCGGAAGTTAAAGAAAATCCCAAAAGTTGGCTTGTCACCGGAATTTTCCAATGGGGACACTTGTTTTAGTGACCCTAGTAACAACCTCGCTTTGGAGAGCTATACTCACTTCCTGTTTTCACTATGGGACAGGTAGTGAAGGAAAATCTCCACACTGGGACACCAAAATGCAATATAATCCTCCATTACACTATTCAAAATGAATACGTTTTGCTTTTATTTCTACTTTAACAGTATGTAAATCATCTTGTACAGTTACACAGGACAGACTCAACAAGGAAATGTATATACCAATAAAAAAAGACTAAACCATAGAGGCCTTGGTCAACAACACAAAAGCCCTCATACTGTGCAGTTCATCTTAAAAGAGATCGGGACATTATTGAGCCATCTATTTGCCTCTGGTATTACATACAGCAATAAGCATACACTGCATTGAGAGAAGTATGCATAATAGGATTTTAAACTTTCCATACAAACCTTTTCTTGGAGATCATTCGAGAACACAGGATATTTAGAGACATAGGGTTATACAGCTACCTTAAAGACATTGGACACTGGAAACCAATCAGAGCTGTTCATACAGCCCAAAAACACCCACTCACTCCCAGCATGTAGCAAGCAATAGGAGGAAAGGAGCTTTGAGAGCAGAGGTTGGGATCGCTGTTCCCTAATGAAGTTCAAGAATAGGATAAAATGTAGTTTAAAAAAATGTTCTCTTAATTGTTTGTCGCAAAAGAATCGAACAGGGGTAGGTGACATAGCAAACAAAATGCTAACAGGCCCACAATTATCCCCGGGAAGTGCTCATAGGCCCACTTGGAGAAAACGCATAAGAGGAGGCAAGAACATCCACCTGGTAAAATGCAGCAAATGTGTGCACAGACAACCAGGTCTTGCAAATCTGAGAAACAGATGTCTAATGCTGAAAAGTCCAAGAAAAACTAACAGACTTTTCGGAGTGCACTTTGACAGAAAAGAAGGGAAACCTTGCCATTAAGCTGATAAGTGACAAGTTGCCAAATCAACCTAGAAAAAAAAAGTTACTAAAAAGGTAGCCTGTCCCTTATGGGACCTCCCAAAGAAAATCAGCCAGACTAGCCACAGATGAATAGAAATTTGTCTGGTCCTTGTAGAATTTCGAGCCATCTATGGCCATTCCTGCTCGAGATGAAACGATTTAGCAATCCCCTCCACCCGAACGGGACTGCTGGAAAATTTGTGTCCGATCAGTGCTTGGGAGTACAATCACCTAGTTAAGGGGGAAAATAAAATACAATATATATATATATATATATATATATATATATATATATATATATATAGTCAGCACACAACCCGAGTGCTTAAATATTAGTATATAGTGAAGCGATCCCAAAACTCAAAACAAATAGTTGATAAATATGCAATTACTACAAAAAAAAAAAAATCAGTTTATGTACTTAACAAATATAAAAACTCACAATTGAGCATGAGCACATTCATGCAAAGATCTACAACTTTTTGCAAGAAAAATAATATTCCAAAGTCTTTATGCTAAAAAACTGCGGACCAGGGTCAGACTGAACTAACCCCAAGGGAAAAACAAGCGATAGATGAACTCACATCCCTCCTAGATGAACAACGCTCTCTTGATCTCACAGACTATTTGGACATGGGGTCCTCCCCCCAAAAACCAGTACAAAAACTATTACACCTACCAACAGCAGAATGGGCTTTTCCTCTCTGGGAAAAAAGTAGAGTAAATTCCCCCCGTTAGACTTGAACTCCAATATCGGAGCATTCTTAGCAATGACGTTACAGGAATTTATTAAAATAAAAAAGGTGCCTACGAAAAATAACCTGACACAGAGGGAGAGAGAGGCATTGGCGTACTTGACAGACCAACACCATCTAACCATAAAACCTTCAGACAAAGGGGGCAACATTATCATCATGACAAATGTTCAATATAAAGAAATGTGTCTGAAGAGTCTCCGCAATACAGACTGGTATAAACCAATAACCCGGTCAGTGATTGAAAATCTCAACAAAGAGTTCTATATACCTGTTGACACAGCCTATTTAGGCAATATTATTGACAAATCAACTTGGGAGTTTATACAAACTACTTTCCCAAAAATTGCTACTTTCTATAGTTTGCCGAGGGTGAACAAAAATCTAACCGAACCTCCTGGTAGACCGATTGTGTCGGGCCGAGGAAATATAGCGGAGAAACTCAGCAGATATGTAGATGAACAGTTGCGCCCCCTGGTTACTAACCTTCCATCGTATATGAGGGACACTGCACACCTCCTCCAAAACCTGGAGGGCCTGTGTATACCACAACCTGCCCTCTTGGTTTCGGGACGTGGAAGCATTATACAGCTCCATTCCTCATTCTGAAGGCATATCAGCTGTACGACATTTTCTGTCTCAGTCCCAGAGAGACGATAAAAAAACTTCACAGTTTTATTTCCTCATCTCTAGAGTTTATTTTGACAAGGATTTTTTTCACCTTTGATGGTTCCCACTTCCTCCAGGTGCAGGGAGTGGCTATGGGGATCTGCTGTGCCCCCTCCTATGGCAACCTGTACCTGGGGGAGTGGGAAAATTAATTTCTGGCGGATGAGGAATTAGTGAATCTGACTGAGAACATTCTGCTCTGGTACAGATTTATAGATGACATCTTCACGGTATGGAGTGGAAGCAGGGACGTGCTGGACCACTGCTTGACAGCCATGAACAATAATCTTAACTTGAGATTTACTATGACCACCGATCCACACAGACTTAATTTTCTAGATGTCACTATTTTGAAAGATGAACAGGGCAGAAAAACGAGCACATTCTATCGAAAAGAGACTGCAGGGAATACAGCCTTTCATGCCAGCAGTTCTCATCCAGCATCCCTAATCAGGTCAATTCCATACGGGCAATACTTGCGTCTTCGCAGAAATTGCTCTACGGAAGAAACCTTCCAGTTGGAAGCCAATAAACTAAAAAATAGACTACAAGAAAGAGGCTACTCAAACACCTGCCTGAAGAAGGCCTTCAGGCGGGCAAGAGGAAAAAACAGACAAAAATTATTGTTTGGTGAACAAACTATACAAAACGAAGACAAACAAACCAATGCCTTCTCTACCCAAGCTAGAATCATTACTAGATATACAAAACACCACAAACAAATTAGGAAAATCATCTCGTGATTCTGGCCTATTCTTCAGGCAGATCCCACTCTAAAATCTCTCATACCCACTAATCCTCCCATTACCTTCCGGAGGTCGAAGTAACTACGTGACTATTTAGTCCACAGTGAATTTGTGGGGTTTAGGGGGGACCCATGTAAAAGAAAAGGGACTTTTAAGTGTGGAGGTTTCAAAATTTGCCGATACATGAATGTCAACAAAAATATTAAGTTACCTAATGGTCAAATATATAAGCCCTCTCATTTCGCCAACTGTGGGACAGCGGGAGTGGTGTACTTACTGACTTGCAGTTGTGGCGGATTTTATGTGGGCAAGACCATACAGGAATTTTATAAAAGAGCCTCAAGACATGTAACCAGTATGAGGACAAGCGATCCGGATCTTCCTCTGGGCAGACATGTCAGAGATTCACACCAGAGAATTTTTCCCAATATAAACTTTTTAATATTGGACCGTATTCATCCCAGTAACCGGAGGTGGGGACTGGGACAAGATGCTCCTTCAAAAGGGAGACCCGATGGTTGGTGACCCTCAGAGCCACCACACCACCTGGCCTCAATAGTTCCATTAGCTTCCGACCTTTTCTGGAGGGGTATACATCCGGCACATGGGAGGGACATGGATAGTATACATCCCCTGCTTTTCACATTTGCCAGTGTTCCAGGTGTTTGTCTAGGTTCTGTCCACCTTTATCCCCCTCCTTGTGGGGTTGTAAATACGACAGAGAACAAGCCACCTGCATGTCTTCGTTAGGTTGGACTATTTTATACATTCCCCTGATGTGTAATGCACGAGTTTACTTTGAGATATGACCCCAAATTTATCACTCTGCTCACTTTCCTCCCCCCCCTTTTTTCCATCCCCTCTGCCGTTTTTGTCTTTAAGGACGTTCTGTGTCCCCAGCGGCTGGTCTGGTCCTTGCTTGTTTTTGTCTGTGATATTGCGTTGGTGGTGGGGGAGGTGAGATGTCAGTCACGGTGTCGCCCCCCCTCCCCTCTCACGTTTTCCCTCTATCTGGGGGCGGCGTTGGGCACACGCCTTACTGGGACGTCTATCTATGCTCTATGCTTTTTGCCTGTGGTGACATATGTATGTGCCCCGCGATCCTCTGAGTGTGCAGGCGTCCAGCGCCACTATTTATTCCCCTGGAGCGATGCAGATGACGCACATCACCCGGAGTAGAAACGCTACTGACTTTGAGATAGGTAGGTGTATATAGCAATTGACGGTCCCCTAAGGAAATCACGGTGGTACTTTGTTGTTCCCGCTGACACACTACTGGAGATTCTCTCCTACTCCCCTCCCTTCCCCTTACCACCCGCTCCCAGCCCTGGAATCTTTTCAGGGATGAGGCTGGCTCTTTATCCCCCTTTGAGTCTGTGGTGTCATTCCTGCCCCCCGTTTTCATGTTTGTGCTTTAGGTCTTCCTAATTTTGGGAGATTTTGAAAAAGTCAACACAACCTTTTATAATTTACCACTCATTTTTGTTTTTAGGCCCTGGATAAATGTATTTACATCCTTCCGCTCCTCTGTCGAACCGGTGGTAGATCCCCCCGGTCCTATTTATGCTTTATCTGCACCTGAGTGTGAGGAGGAGGCCTTTGTCATACGACCACGATTCTACTTCAGGGTGAGCTTACTCACACCCAGGACATATCATGGTCACATCTCCTTTTTTCCCCTCCCCCCTTTTTTCCATCCCCCTTTCTTCCCCTTTTTCCCCCCTCCTTTTTCTCCTAACTCCCAGCCTCACTTACCTTTTTTCATATATCGTTACACAGGGCCAACTTTGAAAATCAGCAGTACACGCCCCTTACATATTCCTTTGGGGTACTATTTATCTATTTTTGAACGACATTAATATACTGCTATTACAGCATCAGATTTGGTAACGGGACTTATTCCCGTATTGGATATATGCAGCTGGTAAGTTTCTCCCCCTTTTTAAATATATTCTATGTGACCATCATAATAATATAAGGATGCAGTGACACTTTTTATGGGGTTCACGCTCTTATTATACTTCTTTTTTTGCTTTTGTTTCCCTTTTTCATTCTTTCTTTTTCCCATATCAGAGATACATTATACAATATAGAAAATAGCAATATACTTTCTTGCTCCGTTGATATATATCCCGATGAAGGGCCGTAACCAGACCGGAAAGGTTGAAAGTTGGGCACCGAATTTCCATCTCATATTTTCCATCTTTGGACAACGGATTCTTCTTTTATACAAGTTAACACTGTTAAAATGGCAACCAAGCGCGGCTACGGCAAAATAGCGGCAATACACCGCAAAATGGTGGTGAAACGCCGCATGGCAGTGTTAACAGTGCGGGGGTGAGGGTAGGAAAAGGGACACCTGGACCCCTGGGTGGGGAGGGATGCTGCAGGCCAAGCGCCCCTGGACGCAAGCACAGCCCGGTCACTCGGACGCAAGTGGGGTTCACCCTCCAGCCCCCCGCACGGAACGGGTACGATGCGGCGGACCCCGCCAAAGCTAAGAGTGGCTCGCATCCGTTGGCCGTGCTGGGGAAATTGCAGGATTTGAGATATCCTCTATGCCCCAGCTGGCTGCTTGATAGCAGTCTTCATTAGATAGCTTGAAAAATGCAAAAAAGAAGAAAATGGGGAACCCCAGATCTCATAAGGAAACCAGGTCCAACTCCTTGCACTAGGCATAAAAAAACTCATATGGTATGTAGAGCTGGGGGGTTATATGCTGAGTGAGGACGGCCCCTTGGGAGAGGTCAGCTTGCTTTTTTTCTGAACTTCATTCTGCCCAGTCTACTCCTAGTAGGATGTGCATAAGCCCAACTTGTCAAGTATGGAGGCTGCGTCTGTCAATGAACGTAAGAGAAATGTTTGTTTTTGATCATGAAACAGAAATTGACTATTGCAATAAGCACACTAAACATGAAAATTGAATGATCAGTTTACCAACTCAATTTCTCAAACAAGCCAGTGGGAGTAGTGCCACATATAACACTGCAAAGCACCTAGAGACCGCCTTTAATTAGTGAGGTCCAGTCAAGCAGGTGGGAAGAAACCCATAGGTGGGGTGAAGGGCATTCTGGTGATCAGAGGCAATTACTTTAGAATTGTTGGTGTATGGGACTGCTAATTTGTTTTCACGGACATCATTTATTTAGGACCTGTATATATATTTAAAAGAAAAGATTGACTCACCTATATTTATTTATATATAATATATAGACGATTTTACACAGTTTTCAGGTATTTATGCACTATAATTTGAATGCACTTAATTGAAGGAGAGCGCTGCACCTAATAGTATATTGGTACATAGGGAAGCTGGAATTTTGAGAGAGAAAAACACCTCAGCTCCGGAAGGTTTACCCCCCCCCATGACCAGGCCATTTTTTTGCGATATGGCACTACGCTATTTTAACTGACAATTGCATGGCCGTGGGACGCTGCACCCAAATAAAATTCATGTATTTTTTTTTCCCCCCACAAATTGAGCTTTCTTTTGGTGGTATTTTATCACCTCTGCGGGTCTTATTTTTTGGGCTATAAACAAAAAAACTGACAATTTTGAAAAAAAAAAAAATTTTTTTTTTACTTTCTGCTATAAAAACAAGTACAATAAAAAAAAATGTAAAAAAAAAAAAATAATAATAATAATAATAAACATGATAGTACTTAACTGCTGTGTGTAAGGATATTGCACACAGCAGTCCCCTAGCTTTTATTTCTCAGTTTCCTAACGGTGCTGTCCATTCCTTCTCTTCTTCGAGTCACCCCATATCAAGCTGTGTGCACTGGGGGCAGTAGTGTGAGTGCAGTCCATAGACACAGCGTGGCTCAGAACCTCGTTGGGCATCCATAGACACAGTGTCGCTCAGCACCAATTCCCCCCCCCACCCCTCTCAGTCTCTGACTGACAGCAGCAGGAGCCAATAGCTCCCTTGATCTCAGTCTGTTCTGCGAGAGCAGGAATAGAGGGAAGAAAACCTGCAGCTGGGCACAGCACTGGACTGGACTGATAGAGGACTCAGGCAAGTGGAGGGGGGAATAGCTAGTGGAAGGCAGAACATGCCATTAAGGTTTTAAGAAAAGGAAAAAAAAAAAAAAAAAAAGAAACACACACACACGCGCACACCACCCTTTTGTGTTTACAGCTACTTTACCTCTAAACTGAAAAGCAGTTTATACAGTACCAAAAATTGGGTGATGGGTTTGTGTGCTCTAAGATGCATTACATTTCTTTCCTAAAAATATGCATTTGATAAACAGTTGTGCAAATATCATGCAGTCAAAAAAAAAAAAAATACAACTATAATCTTTTTATTCTACAAGGCCTCTGCTTTCTGAAAATGAAGGGATTTTATTAAAACTTACCGTAAAATCCTTTTCTCCGAGTTCACTGACAGATGCAGCTTCTCCATTATGTGTGGGGTTTTATGCTGGTCTCACTAGGAGTTAACTAGGCAGGGAAAAGAAACAGCTGGCCCCTCCCATGGGGGCCGTCCTCTCTTCCCACATAAAACCCCCTCATAGCATAGCTCTTCAGTTCGTACACAAGCCGTACAAGAACAGAGCACAGAGGGGTGGGTTCTGTGTCTGTCAGTGAACTCGGAGAAAAGGATTTTACGGTAAGTTTTAATAAAATCCCTTTTTCTCCTATCGTTCACTGACAGACGCAGCTTCTTCATTACGTGTGGGGACGTCCCCAAGCTGTGTCAAAAAGAGGGGTGGGTAAACACTAACAGTACCCAACTGAACCTCTAAGGAGGCGCCAGAGGCGCCTACACTGCTGCCTGCAAAACTTTGCGACCAAAAGTAGCATCCGAAGATGCAAACACATCAACTTTATAAAACTTAGTGAAAGTGTGAACCGAGGCCCAAGTGGCCGCCTTGCACACCTGTGACACCGAGGCCTGGTGTCTGAAAGCCCAGGAAGTGCTAACAGCCCGGGTAGAATGAGCCGTGACTGGAAAGGGGGGAACCTTGCCCCGAACAGAATACGCATAAGTCACGGTTTTTCTAATCCAATGAGAAATCTTAGTCGACAAGGCCGCCAATCCTTTGAGCGGGTCCTCTGGCAGTACAAACAAGACCTCAGCTTTTTGAAAAGAAGCTGTAGCAGCCAAGTACACCCGTAAGGCCCTCACCACGTCCAAAGCAAGCAACTCAAACTCCTTTGGGTGCGATGGGCGAGGGCACAATGAAGGCAGAATAATATCTTCATTAATGTGAAAGGAGAAACCACCTTCGGAAGGAAGGAGAGGGTCGCAAGACTGCCTTATCCTTATGCATGACTAAGTAGGGAGACTTGCACTATAGTGCTGCTAATTCCGACACCCGTCTGGCCGAAGTGATGGCAGCTAAAAAGGCCACCTTCCGCGACAGAAGTTGTAAGGAAATCTCCCTGATATTCTCATAAGGTGGTTTCTGAAGAACAGAAAGCACCAAATTCAGATCCCACGGAGCCATCGAAGTCCTCACCCGAGGCGTCACATGCCACACACCATGTACAAAGGTACGAATCAACGAGTGCGAAGCCAAAGGTTTCTGAAAGAGAATCGCCAGAGCCGATATCTGGCCCTTGAGAGTACTCAAAGCCAGTTTTTTTTTTTTTTTTAGGTTCAGGCCCTGTTGTAAAAAAGTCAGGACCCTAGACACGACATAAGAGCGAGGGTTATGACCCTCCGCCCCGCACCAAGCTATATAAGCCTTCCAGGTGCGGTGATCATCTTGCGAGAAGTACACTTGCAAGCTTTTAACAAAGTAAGGATCACGGAGTCGGCGACTCCCCTGTCTCTTAGCACCTGGGACTCAATAGCCAAGCCGTCAAAGCCGGCGAGGGTAAGGCAGGGGTGCAAGACGGGTCTCTGAGACAGAAAATCGTCTCACAGCGGGAGCCGCCAAGGGACGCCTGCCACCATTTGCACCACGTAGGCGTATCAAGTGCGCCGAGGCCAACCTGGAGCCACCAGGATTATTGGTATCCCCTCCGCCACTATCCTGCGTAGCAATCGCAGAAGCAGTTTTATCGGAGGGAAAGCGTAAAGGTGGTAACGGCCCCAGGGGGCCACCAGAGCGTTCGTGGCCACTGCCAACGGATCCTTCGTTCTGGACACAAAGGTTTCCATCTTGTGATTGAACCGGGACGCCATGAGATCCACGTCCGGCGTCCCCCATCTGCGGCAAATTTGATTGAACACCTCCGGGTGGAAAGACCACTCTCCCTGGTCCAGCATCTGGCGACTGAGAACGTCCGCCTGCCAGTTCTCCACACCTGGAATGTAAACAGCGGAGATTGCCGGAACGTGACGTTCCGCCCAACGCAGTACCATTGCTGCCTCCGCCGTAGCTGCTGGACTCCTTGTACCGCCCTGATGTTTCACATATGCCACTGCTGTGGCATCGTCCGACTGAATTCGTTTGGACGACCCTGCAATCTCATCCAGAGAAAAAAGCCAATTTGATTGCTCTCAGCACCAGTACATTGATGGGGAGGCGAGCCTCCTGTGCCGACCAACGGCCCTGGGCAAACAGCTGTCCCAGGACCCCGCCCCAGTCCAAGGACTGTCATCCGTGGTAATGACCACCCACTGAAGGGGCAGGAACAACTTCCCCTGAAGCAACGCTGAGTCCCGGAACCATAGGTCAGAGACGCCCTGGTCTGGGGACGGATCAGAAGGTCCAAGGATCGAGGGGATCTGTCCCACTGAGCCAAACTTGCTCGTTGAAGGAGACGAGTGTGACTCTGGGCGTATGGTATCTCCTCGAACGTCGAGATCATGAGCCCCAGTCCCCCACGTAAGGAAGACCGTCGGTGCGACAGGAAAGTTTTCACTGCCGACTGCAGTGACCGCAACTTGGCTGGAGGAAGGAAAAACCTTTGCCTGCTCTGAGTCCAGGAACAGGCCCAGATACTCCAGGCGACGGGATAGAGACACCATCGACTTCTGCAGGTTGAACAACCAGCCTAAGTCCTGCAGCGAGGACATTGTGATCCTCACCTTCTCTTCCCGAGCCGGATTCCGCTCACAGGAGCAGGTCGTCCAGGTAGGCTACTACCGCAATGCCTCTCTGTCGCAGTAATGCCATACTGGTGCTACCAGTTTTGTGAAGAAAAACTCGGGTCTGAGACTAGACCGAAAGGGAGTGCCACGAATTGAAAATGGAGGTCTCCCACTGCAAAGCGAAAGAAACGCTGAAGCCGTGGACAAATTGGTACATGGAGGAACACATCCCTGATGTCTAGAGACGCTACAACCGAGTGGATAGATTCCATCTGGAAAATTCCGCGCCCTAACAATGGTTCAGGGCCTTCAGGTCCAGTACTGGCCGGACACCCCCCCTTTTAGGGAACCACAAACAGATGTGAGTAAAAAACCTCGAAGCCTCTCACTGCAGGCACTGGCACGATCACCCCTTGGTTCGAGTGCTTGTACAGCCCCAAGGAGGGCCTCCCGGCGTGCCTGCGGGAGCCTTAAGTCAAAGGGAAGAACCTGACTGGTGGCAGAGTGTTGAACTTCGAAACGTCCCCCACCCGAAGCCCGGGCGGAGGCAACCCATCAGGCTGAGGTGGTTTGTCCTCCGCCTTGTTGGTTTTGCGCTGCCACTGCCGGCACCCGGCCCCTGCAGCGACCTTACCGGAGCGGGATCCTTTACCCGCTACGCCCGGGGCGCGAAAAAACCTCTTGACCAGAGGTAGGGGGCCCCTGTCTACGGCGAAAACTCACGCCTCCGGGGCTCTGGGAGGAAGGCACTTACCTCCTGTGAATCTTTTATGATCTCACCCAGCCGTGGACTGAATAGACGTCCACCCCGAAAGGGAAGGTCTGCGAGACCTTTTCTGGAAGCATGGTCACCGGACCAAAAACGCAACCAGAGTACCCGACTGAGGATACAGCAACACTGCTACCCTGGATCACATAGCTCAGACAGATATTGCGCCGCCATGGCGAACGTCAGGGCTGGCCGCAGAGCCTGCCACCAGGAAGAGCGACCTTAACAGCACCTCTGTCTTGCCAGCGGGGCCCTTGAATGCAGGAACCTCTTCCAGAGGACTGGTCGTTGTCTTTGTAAAGCGACCATAGGCGGGACACCAAGGCAACTCCCATTTTTTTTTTTTTAAAACTTTCAAGGGATAGTGAGCAGCGAACTGTTTGGACCCAAGTCCCTTGGAGTGTGGGAGGAAACCGGAGCACCGGGAGGAAACCCACGCATGCACAGGGAGGACATGCAAACCTCAGGCAGGTCATGATTAGGAACTGAGCCAGCAAGCATTACGCTGCCAGGCACAAGTTCCACTGCGTTAAAAGGAATGCTGCGGACGCTGCCATTTACAACAAACAAGGCGATTAGGAAAAAGATCATATGGGTAAGCCTTGGGCGCCCTAGGGGGCCTGGAGGACCACACCACATGCGCAGAAATCAGCGATTCGCCATCCTGGCTCAAATGCATCGCAGTGCGATACCAATTATAATCGCAGCTGCCGTCCCCTGATCCTCTTCTCCGTCCGAGGGACCATCCGGATAAAAAAAATCCTCCCTTGAAAAGCAAGGAGCAGGGGGACGCTTCTTGGGGGGCCTGTTGGTGACATCCGCCCTGGGGAAAATCACTAAAAACCGCCACAGCTGGTCCAGAAAAGCCCCTTGCGCAGATTGCGCTCCTAGCATGTTCAGCTCCCTTAGGAACACATAGATGCATAGAAAGGGTTAAAGGCACCCCCACACAGCCACACACCACCACCCCACAGTGCACCAGGGGACCCAGGAGGAGTGCACCCGCCGCCACCAGCACCCACAGGAGAGCCCAGCTATACTTGCTGTTTGCTGCATAACCCTGAGGATTGTCAGAAAACCGCGCCATCAGGAGCACACACCATTCCAAAGTGAAAGTAAAAAGCTGTAGACACGCTTTTTGCATGAGCAGGGAATCCACTATGGCCGCCGTTGAACGCTAGAGGCCGAAAAATACCTGCAGGGAATGTGCAGTACCGCAAATGGCTGCTCTGAGCGCTAGAGGGAAAGCCCCATAGGCCCAATATGTCTGCGGCTACGGCAAAATGGTGGCGGTCCGCCGCAAAATGGCGCGGCAAAAAACAACCGAATGCAGCTAGACGATCGGGTGCGGTGCGGAAGGGGGGGGGGGTGCAAGGGGCTGAACAGGGCTCCACGCGCCCCTACCGGCGGCTACCCAGCAAAAAAAATTTTTTTTTTTTTTTTTAGGGTCGTCGGTCCCCCTTTCTGCCCCTAAAAAGGGGGGAAGGAAGGAGCTCTCACTCACCACTCCGGACGCCATGGGTAGCCACCCAGTCGCAGACCTTCTGCCCCTGCTTGGGCAGTATGCTGCAGGCCAGAAGTCGCCCTTCCCGAATCGCATCCGGGGCTGGGCGTAAGGAGGGATCACCCCAGGCCGCCCGCACGGAACGGGCACGATGCGGCGGACTGGCTCGCATCGGTCGGCTAGGTCGGGGAAAGTACAGAGCCCATGGACTCTCTATGCCCCGACCGGCTTCTTAATAGCAGATCAATTGCTTGATAGAAGACAAATAAAAATAAAAAACGGTCACAAACAGGACCGCAATTCCTCTGAAGGGAAGCCAGGTCAACTCCTTGCAAACTAGGCATTGAAACTGAAGAGCTATGCTATGAGGGGGTTTTATGTGGGAAGAGAGGACGGCCCCCATGGGAGGGGCCAGCAGTTTCTTTTCCCTGCCTAGTTAACTCCTAGTGAGACCAGCATAAAACCCCACACGTAATGGAGAAGCTGCGTCTGTCAGTGAAGGATAGGAGAAAAGTACATTTTCCTTTTGAACAAATTACTTAACATGAGGGAATAATAAACCAACTCTGTAGTCATTGAAATATACCCTATACTGCCCTATTATGTCCCACCCCTCCATTCAAAATCACATGGAGGGGGAGAAGAATCGGGATGCTGCTTCGGTGTTGCACAACCCCTCCATTAAAGCTCAGTTAGTGGGGGGGGGGGGGGAAATCAGGGGAGACCTCCATGACCTGGCAATGGCAATTTTAGCTGCCAAAAAAAATAATAATGTTACAAGCCTACTTGTATGTCCCAATGTCCCCCTTCACTTGATCCCAACATTGCCTGCATTGTGATTTGATAAGGTTCACCTGGGTAAGCGAGGGAATAAAGTTATATGTACGAATCCTAAATCTCCTTATCTTTGGGCATTTCCACCACATGTGGAATATCGCGCTCTCTAGGCCACAGCCTCCAAAGCATAGTGGTGAGGGCACCCGGGACATTCTCACTGGCACCATGTACCACCTTAGAAAGTTCCTGATAATTTGCCTCAATCAGTGAGATATTGATGAGAATTTTAGACACATTCTGCCATCTTACATGATCTATCCTCCACTTCCAGCATCTCATTGATATCATGTTGCCATTTATTCATATAAAACAGCTTGGTGGAGGCTGAAGTCAACATGTTGTAGATCCTGGAGATGTGACCAGTGTGCTTGTCAAGATTTCTGCATAGATATTCCATTGCAGTAGAGGAGGCTAAATCTGATATGCATTGTAGGTAGGAAATGTGCTGAGTGTAGCAAAAGAGTTCCAAATTAGGAAGCTGATATTTTTCCTGAAGGCGTTGTTTCGACAAGACACCTCTATGTTCACACAAGTCTGCAACACATAGCAGACCTTTGTTAGTCCACCAAGTAAACATTTGGGGTTGGAGACCCAGGGTGAAGGCAGGGTTAGCCAACAATGGGGCTATAAGAGCATGAGGAGATCTAAACCCATGTGTAGTTGTCAACTGGTCCCATAAGTTTGAGAACATTAAGGTGGGGCACATTATGACCCTGGCTCGGTACCACAAGAAATAACTGATTTCTTTAGTTTGATAAACCAATGCTATATTCAAAGTAATGATCGCCCTAGACCTCGCAGCCCCTGTATTTTTTGGTTTACTTGGCGCAATTCGATTTTTAAATGTACATGCCCTCCTAAATACAATCTGAAGTACCGATGGAAGGTGGGGACCTTATGTAGGATCAGAGCATAGCATTTGCCATGGTTTCCTTATAATTTTGGATATGGCCCTATAATTAGCATTAAAACTTGTAATAAATCTGACATTATGTTCTTGTGAAGTTGTGGTTATTTGGGTAACAGGGATCACCCACCCACCGGGCCAGATATTTCCCACCAAGGTCATTTACCTGGCCTACCCACAGGGGCGGATTGGCCATTCAGGTACTGGAGCCCCCACAAGGAGCGGTCTGCCACCCAGAGAGATCCCTATGGACCTCGGCCCTATGGGGGGAAACTGGACCAATCCCCGACATTGTCCAGGGTGGGGCGGAGACACAGAGCCCGCTCCAGCATCTAACAGCGTGGGAAAGCTATACAAGGGGAGCCGGATCTTAGTCCTCCTTGCGGCTGTCTTCCGCATGTCTGTTGACAGTGGTGCATCCCCGGGAGTTCGCCCCCCTTCTGTTCGCTCTTGCCATAGAGACGCTTGTAGTTGCTGTGAGGGCGGACGGGGAGATTAGGGGGTTTGAGTATGGAGAGCTGTAGGAAAAAGTAAACGCTCTATGCAGAAAATATGTTGTTCTTCCTTGGAGATGCAGATATCTCTTAGATGCCTGATGCAAGTAATCAAAATTCATCAACATTTGATCAACATTCAACTGGACAAAATCAGCCCTTCTGCCCTTGGACGGAAAGGAATCCCGATCCATGTCTGAGTTTTGCCCGGTACCAGTGGTACAGTCATTCAAATACCTGGGTATGTATATACATTTCACCCACCATTACAGATTACTGTAGATTGAATATTATCCCCCTGCTGCATAGATTTAAGGCCAAAATTGCTATCTGGAACAAGCTTTGGTTGTCCTTGATTGGCACAGCCAACCTAATAAAGAGGATACTGATGCCGCAGCTCCTCTATCTACTGCACAAGACTCCTGCAGTGGTCTCTCTATATATTTTTAGAATGGTCCACACACTGTTCCGTGCCTTACTCTGGAAGGATAGGTCCCCCAGAATAAAACTTGAACAGCTCCAAAAGGGCACAATATAGAGAGGGGGTTGCTCTTCCCAATCCATGAATCTATTACTTGGCGGCCCAGCTGCAGTATTTCATTGTGGTATTTGGTGGAGGTCTACTTACTAGCCAGCTCTCTCTCCCTCCGCACACTCAATTATGAAGCACCACAAGAAGGCAAGAGATATTCCTGGAGCTCTGGAATCTATGAATTTCAACTCCTCGAATAGGCTCCACCCTACCTACTCAATGAGCTTAAAGATCTGGTCTAAAGCTAAGCTGCTCCAGGATGTTTCGGGTTTCACCGAATATAGCCCAATCTGGCAAAATCAGGTGTTTGAGGAACTTGGTAAACGTTCATGCGCAGCACAGTGGAAACGCATGGGCATTACACATTTATCCCAAATTTCGGGGGTGGCGTCCTGTGCCCCTTTGAAGATCTTTGCAATACTTACCATCTTCCTCAGACTTTTTCTCTACATTCAACTGGCCCACGCGGTGCGAGCACAGGGAACGGCCACAGATTGGTCCTCAACACCCACACCACTGTTCAGATACATACACAGTCTGTGGAGGACACAAAGGGCTTAATATTGCCTGCTATAACACGTTACTCCCATCCTAGAGGCTTAACCTAATAATGCAAATGACAAATGGGAGACTGATCTGGGTGCATTAGATGAGGAGGAACTCTGGGATAACGCCCTTAAATCAATTTACCATAGCTCCCTCAACACGGCCCAGAGGGTGTCTCAACTTTTCATAGTGATGAGGGTACATTACACCCCCGATAGGCTAGGCCGTATGGGACTGTTACAGTCCTCCATGTGTGTTTGATGCAAGGTGCAGAATGGTGACCTTATCCACTTACTATGGAGATGCCCCAAGCTGCACCGGTACTGGAATGGGGTGTTGGATACCATTAACCTGGCATTCCATTCCTCAATACCCCTGGAACCTGCTAGGTGTATTCTAGGCATTTTGACTGACCTCTCTCTAATGGAACCTCAACAGCTTGCAATCAATAGGGCACTGTTTCAGGCCCGTAGACTCATCTTACAACTATCGAAGGCGGATAGAGCATCCACACACAAAGAATGGCTCAATAATATGGGAATCACCCTTAAACTAAAACAAAATACCTTCTAACATAGGGGATGCCGCCACAAATTTAAAAGATTATGGGGAGACTGGCTCGCCATTCCAGGCCTGGCCCCGACGGATCTGATTATGGACAGACTGCTGGGATGAATCCAGTGAGGTCTGAGGCTGTTTGTAATGAAGAAAGATGGTTAATTGGATTTGCAATTGAAATGTCATGAGGAAATGTTATTAATGGCTGTAACTGTTATGTTTTTTGTTTTTTTTTAATGAAGTGTATGTTTTTATACTTTAAATAAAATAAGTCATGATTAAAAAAAAAAAGAAAGAAGGAAGAAATGGACAAACATTGCTGGATGACTTTTGAACTAGGCACATAGGTGAAAACACCCTTTTCCTCTTTCACCTCTGGGGACTAGCTGAATGAAGATTGCTTTCAGTAATTCTTCTGTATTATTTAACCCATTGCCACCCGCCCACCGTCAATTGATGGAGGAGCGTTGTCCCAGAAAGGGCACGTGACGCGCCGGTGCCGAGTTGCAAAGACACGGCGTGACCACGATCTGTGTAAAGAGCTGCAGCTCTTTAAACCATGTGATCGCCTGTGACCAAGCACAACCGGTCACATGCAAACAAGGAAGTGCGGTAATCGGCGCTCCTCGCCTCACACTGAGTGTGTGGCAAGGAGAGCCAATCAGCAGCATCTCCTCAGACGACATCTAGGGATGCACTGATCATCAGTGCCCAGATTACCATTAGCGCCACCAGTGCCAGCAACCATTGCCGACCCCAGTGCCAGCAATCAGTGCCCACAAGTGCCAGCAATCAGTGCCACTAGTGCGCATTAGTGATGCCAGTCAGTGCTGGCTATTAGTGCCACCTATCAGTGCTGCCCATCAATACTGCCCAATGCGCCTATCTATGCCGACCAGTGCCACTCATCAGTGCCCACCAGTGACACCTATCAGTGCCCATAAGTGCAGCAATACTGGTGGTTAAACACCTGCTTTTCTTCTGGCTTGGTCAGGGTATGAGTTTGTATAAACAGATTCATTGTAGGGACCACTAAGCGATGACCTCTTTGCACTGTACCCTTCACGCATGCATCCTGTGTGCCCTGATTTCTAAGAGCAAAGTAAGCCACCAGAGAGGCCAGCATGAGCTTTCAGAAGTTATCTGTTGACTTACTAGACTGAGCCACCTTTGATTATTCTCATTTAAAGTGGAGTTCCTCCCTGATAAAAGTCAGCAGCTACCAAAAGGGTAGCTGCTGGCTTTTAACAAAATCGACCACTCACCTGTCCCTTCATTCCAGCGATGCGGCCGCCCAAGGGCTCACTCGCCTCACCCTCCCCTCGGCGTTGCTGGCATCACAAGTGTGGGCACTCGGCTTTGGCTTCAAAGCCGGGCGCTCACTGTGCATGCTCGAGTCGCGCTGTGGCTTGTGAATGGTTCGGCATATCTTCTGGGACCTCTGACGTGTCCAAGATCGCCGAGAGGGGGGGGGGG
>BLSH010223757.1:171246-201391 GCA_018402905.1 Glandirana rugosa | reverse complement strand
TGCCCAATATAATAATCGATGTGGAGCTGGTGAGGTGTGGAGTTATGCTGGGGTGTGTTTTTTGATCTCACACTTTTCTTGCACCAGGATGCCTGCAGATTGTGCTGGTGCTATGCGGAGCCACCTGGGGATCGTTGCCTCTCAAGCACGGGAATTCCTCACTAAATCCTCCCGTCCATGTCCCATCGACTGAAGGGGGAGATCCCAGGGAGTTCAGGGTGTGAGGGGGGAGGATGGATGGTCGCCCGGGGGGTCCCACACGGGTCCGGACCTTGTAGGCCGCAAAGCCGCGGCCTCGATTTTGGGATGCGCGGACGGCGGCAGCCGATCCGCACAATAGATGGCTCGTAATGTAGCTTAGTGTGTGGGGGGATGAGCTATATTAGCGGAGAAGCTCACCCGAGTCTCTGAGGGATGGATTCCTTTAGATTGTCTCCCGGTGCCCACAGAGCTCAGCAAGATGCGTCCGTCCTCGTTCGCGGTAGGCCACGCCCCCCCCCCACCGTCATGCATTCTAGGAGCAGAATTTTCACATCTAATTTCCTAACAACCTATTACAATTTTGAAGGCCCTGGAGCACCAGGACAATGGAATTACACACAAAATGACCCCATTTTGGAAAGCAAACACTCCAACGTATATTCTATGAGGCATTATGAGTCTTTTGAATGGTTAATTTTTTTCACAAGTCTTCGAAAAACGTGGAAAGAAAATGAAAACGCTTTTATTTTTACACAAGTGGTCAATTTATACAATATTTCTAACACATAGCATGTACATGCAAAAATTAACACCCAAAATATATTCTGCTACTCGTCCCGAGCATGGTGATACCACATGTGTGAGACTTTTTCACACCCTGGCCACATACAGAGGCCGAACATGCAGGGAGCACTGTCAGGCGTTCTAGGAGCATAAATTACACATAAAATTTCATTCATAATTATCACACTTTTGAAGGCCCTGGAGCACCAGGACAATGGAATTACCCACAAAATGACCCCATTTTGGAAAGCAAACACCTGAGGTATATTCTATGAGGTATGGGCTGCAGATAGGTACTCGGGTACTCTGATGGGCTGCAGATAGGTACTCAGGTAAACTCAGGTAAAGATAACAGCCAGATCGTTATAAAAAATGCAGACAAGAGTGCGCATGCGTGGAGCGTCCGGTATGGCAGCCTAATCCCGGAGCTCCGTCTCTCTTCGGCTGGCCAAACCCATTCCTGAGGAGCAAGGGACGAGGATCACTCCTGAAGACCCCCCCTGATATTCGGGGGAACCACCGGGGACCACATAGAAAGAGCGAGCCTCAGCCGGGAACCAGCGGCTGCTATCCCACCGGTCTTAGTGCCTGGATCTCCTGGTTATGGCTTGGTAACCTTTGAGGACTAGCTACGGATACCTCCCCCAGCTATAAAGGCCCGCACAGACACCCAGGAGCCTGCGAGTGGTGACAGCCACCTAGTTGAGACCGCGGCTTGGGCCTACCTTGTATGTCAGGAGAGACTGCAATTGCTTTAAGGGGAGACACACTCAACCTTGGATTCTATCCCGACCATAATGCAACCCACTATGCCCTTCTACCAGGGCTAACTGTCTCCTTAGATACTGATTTTTACACTCAGGCATCTGAGGGTCAAGGCGCCTGATTTAAGGCCGCATTAACAGCACAGAAAGGGACCACTTACAAGCCTACTTTAACCTACTTTATGCCTGGATCACACAGCAAGAAGGAGGTACATCGTCAACTCCTTTTTGGGGATCAACCTCTAGAACCCTGTAAAATGGCGACTAACATTATATCAGGCCACGCGCTAGCTCCAGAGGACTCCATTGCTGACCCTCCTTCTCCTCAATCCTCCACAAATAATGCCCGGGGCCCCCCCATGGACTCTATAACAAATCAGCTACTATCACCAGCCTCCACTGAATCTCTACTGGGGAGAACAATGGAAGACATGCTGAACTCTCCCTTGGGGAACTCTCCTATGGGAAATTCCTCTTCCCTCAGTACCCCTAATGGCCTTTTCATCAACCCTCAAATTACTCCTATTTCACAACATTGCCAACCAGAACTAAACGTATTGCTTCGTAAGTTTTTGGAGATGCTGGCCTCTGGCCTCGCTCAAACTGCCGCCCAGATAACCTCCTCCATCAGGGCAGATCTGCAGAGCTTGGGGACAAGAATGGACATTATAGAACAGGCAGTCGATAACACAATAGCCCGCGCTAATCAGAACACTACCTGTATCCAAACTTTGCAAGACCAACTTAATTCTGCCCTAGCGAAAATTGACGACCTTAAAAACAGGAGCCGAAGGAAAAACTTCCGCATTAGAGGCCTACCAGAGTCGGTCATAGATGTGCATGGAGCAGTGACTACACTTATCAAGAGTTTAATACCTGATATTACAAATCAGAGGCTTGATTTGGACAGGGCTCATAGAGCCCTGGGCTCCCCACGTCTAGACGGTTTACCCAGGGATATCGTCGTTAAACCTCATCATTATGGGGTCAAAGAGGAAATCATGAGGTAGTCTCGCAGTGCTGACACCATCAATATCCAGGGTCACCCTGTACAGATATTTGCGGACATCTCACCAAACACTATTCAGAAGAGACGGGCCCTTAAACCCCTGCTGGCGGTCCTCACTCAAAAGAACGTTAAGTATTGGTGGGCCTTCCCTTTTCGTCTATCCTTCCAGTATAAGAATAAAACCTTTCACTTTGCTAACCTGGCAGAGGGAGAGAGACTCTTACTACAGCTGGGGCTTATCTCCCAAGAATTACTCCCTCCGCCCTCCAGCTCCCTACAAGGCTCTTCAAAAAGACCACCTTTAGGGAGTCCCTTGAATCCTGTTTGGCAAAAACAGAAACCTAAGAGGGTTCGTGATTCTGTCCCCCCCTGATCCAATAATGGGGACGCCCCAAACTGGGGTTCTCTTTTTTCATTTTTGGAGCTATTCCCGACACCACCATCTGTTGTTCCCCGTGATAAACTTTTCATTCCTGAACTGTGCATTCCTATGCAGCAGAGACAGAACCCCTGGGTTATAATAGAACTGTTTCTCTCTCCCTTTTTGAGTCTTTTCCCAGGGGCCCCGGGGGCTTTTTGTTTACTTGGCCTCATTCCAGATGTGCCCGATTTGGTGTTTATTGCTACCTTTGAAGAGTTCCTGATCAGGCGTTGGACTTTGGGACAGTTGGCCTTCCCATTTTTACAAAGTGAAGTTGTTATTCTACACATATTACTTAACCCTCTGGGATCTATGTCTCATTTGAAGCTTATGAGGAAAAGGGGAGAGGAATCCTTTATTTCTCCTCCTGCTCCTCCTCAATAATCTGTAACATTGAATCAAGCCTTATCACCTATGGTTATTTAGTTGCATCACTATTTCCATGTTCTATTAATCTCATGTCCCTCATTCGTTTGGAGGTATTATTTACCCTCTGAAGTACACCAAGTCGGTTCCTCCGACCGAGGGGAAACAATGCAACACTCCTGCTGTAGGACCTGGGGGCCCTTTTGGCCCTCGGAGACTCAGTCAAGGCGCTCGTATCTGAGCTGCCTACCTATGGGGCCCCAGCTTATCTGGTGCCCCGGGTAAGGGTTGGACTGGTTCTGCCCTTCCCACAGGGACATCGGAACACTTCCGCCCTGATGCCCCCTCTCCTCTTCTTGTCTCTTTTTTCCTTTTCCTTCTATATGCTATCTAAGTTTTCTGTTCTACTAACCCTTTTTCTGTTACGGGCTCCTCCAGGTAACCCGGTTCCCGAATGTATCTTGGTTATTCAGACACCAGTGCAATATGACGGTCTCGAGGTTTCGCTCCTAGTCGTAGGGGTAAGTCACAATTTCCAAATAGCGGGGTTCTCTCCTCTATACCATGGCTGATGTCACCCATTCCATGGCGACCTTTAAGCTCGTCTCTCATAATGTTCAGGGGATGAATTCCCCATCTAAGCGTCACAAACCCGTAGAGGGTATGATATCCTCTTTCTGCAGGAAACTCATTTCCCGAATAATTACAACCCGACCCATATTCATCATAGATACTCCACCTTTTATTTGGTCAATGCCGAAGTAAAGAAAAGGGGAGTAGCAATTTGTCTGTCTAAAAGGACTGCTTTCACCCACAGTATAACAATCAGGGATAAAGATGGGAGGTATATTTTGGTAAAGGGGCACATTAATGGATATCTTTACACGCTCATCTCATACTACGCCCCCAATCACGGGCAAGCCTCCTTTTTTTCCTCCATGCTGAACTGCCTAGCTCCTCACATGGAAGGGAAAATCATAATGGGGGGGACGCCAATATAATGTTTGACCACATTAAGGATAAGACCACAAAAGGGTGTCCTAGGCTTAGGAAACCACCAAAACAGAGTTTGCGTATAGCCCGGCTCCTTTACTCTCTAGGACTGATTGACACCTGGAGGGAACTTAATCCGTCTGCCATGGACTATACCCATTTCTCTGCACCACATGGGACGCACGCTAGAATAGACCATATATTTGTCCCCACATCCTCCATTCATCTAGTTAAACAAGCAAATATCCATGAGGTCCCCTGGTCCGATCATTCATTGGTCCTACTTCATCTTGAGGAAGGTCCTCTCCTTAAGGTCCACAACCCTGGAGACTGAATGAATCCATCCTCTCAAACCCGGTCCACTGTACGCTCCTTGAAAAAGAGCTACGTGAATATTTCTCACTAAATGATATAGAAGGGACCACCCCGGAGCTCTTGTGGGGGGCCCATAAAGCGGTCATGAGAGGGAAGATCATTCAGCTCTCCTCTCGATTAAAACAAGAACGGCAAGCAGACATAGTAAACCTGGAAAAATAATTTCGATTAGCCAGCAAATTACCTAAAAGACACCCTACTGGCCCATCTTTAGCAACATTAGAAGCCGCCAGGTTATCATTAAACCTAGCCCTCACCTCGAACTCGGAAAAACAAATAGCGTGGACTAGAGGTAGGAATTACCTTTTCTCTAATCAAATTGGGCCCTCTCTTGCTCATAAACTATCCCCCAAGACACGCACGTACTCCATGCCCAAAATTAAAACCTCTTCAGGACAGTTATCCCAAAACCCCCAAAAAATTTTAGAAACATTTACTGAGTTCTATAAGGGACTCTACTCTAATAAAGCTCCAAGCTCTCTGACCACTATAGATGATTTCCTACTTGGAACCACTTCTACGCCTTCTCGGATAAACATCGAGAAGCCTTAGAGGCTCCATTTACGGAAGCTGAGGTCAAGGAGGTCATCAAGGGTTTGAGGAATGGTTCAGCCCCTGGTCCAGACGGGTTCTCCTCCCCGTACTTTAAAATATTTCAGGAGGTTCTCTCTCCTTTCCTGGTCCGGCTTTTTAATTATCTGCAAGGAGGTAAGTCTATCAAAGCTAATGCTAACCTTGCCTTCATTTCAGTCATCCCAAAACTCGGGAAAGACCCAAGTGAAGTCAGCAATTTCAGACCTATCTCCCTTATAAATGTGGATCTTAAGATCATGACTAAAATTTTGTCTAACAGACTCTCCAGGTTCATAGGCCTATATGTACACAAAGATCAGGTCGGCTTCATCCCGGGAAGGCAGGGACCGGACCAGGTTAGGAGGGCGACTAATATTATCTGTATGTAAGCAAATAGTGCAGCGCTAAATTATGAGTCCAAAATAGGAGAAATGATCAAAGATGAGAAGGTAGTCACAGGTGAAAAAAAGTCCCCAATCCATGTCAGAAAGGAATGGAAAAGCAGGTGTCACTCCACACCACAAATATTCCGCTCTTACCAGAGAGCATGTGACCCCCTGATAAGAGTGGTCAGACACGCTTTGTTTACATATATCACAGGGATCCAAGCAGCCTCCACTCCTCCTCCTGCACAGACTCCAAAGCCCAGCTGTCACAACCGATGCTCCCCCACAAATTCCAGGTCACAGGGATGGACGGGTCAGTCAGGACATATAGGGATAAACAGCCCAAATAGTGTGATACCGTTTATAAAACACGTTTATTAATAAAAGAATAAAACTCGCATGGTTTCCTCTTTGATAAAGCACAATCACAGTATCCTCCAGAAAGCAAAATGGCCACGATGGGGCCGCGCATGCGCAGATGCGCAGATGGAAAACGGATGGGCGGTCAGCGTGCGGGCGTGGCTCCTATCGGTTTCGTCAAAGTTGACGTCATCAGGGATACGCCCACACGCACAGGCCACTCTACTTATGCCTAACATCAGCCCGGGAGGGCCAATCAGCGCACGCCTTACAAGAACAGCAATTACTTCCAAATCAGTTGAAACCACCAAAAACATGGCGGATCCCCGTGACAGAGACAAATTTAGATGTTTTTCCAAAACCACCAAAAACATGGCGGATCCCCGTGACAGAGACAAATTTAGATGTTTTTCCAAAACCACCAAGACCATGGCAGATCTCCAGACCGGAGACATTAATGATTTAGACCCAAGTCTCGTTATGATGCTCTTAAGCCTTTAGGCTATTAGCGCCATCTGCTGGATTACCTAGAAATTGTGTGCACACACATAATATATATAAAAAAGTGGAACTTTTCTTCTTGAAACCATTTTATATGTCCTTGATTCCCTATGTAAAACGAGCAATTTAATATCCCCATGGATTCCCCTCTCTCACCTCTTTCACAACCCTCTCTTCCCCCCAGGGATAACCATTGAGGCCTTCACATGGTGGACTCAGAAGGGGTTATATCGGATTGGACACTTTTTCAATGCGGGCGGGGCCCATCTCACTTCAGCACTGCTTGAGGGAACTCAAAATGCCTCCCGAAGAGTGGTTCCGCTATATGCAGATACTACACTTTCTAAACTCCATTAAGGCAACCTCACTACATCCCCTGAACGTCACACCCTACGAACAATGGTGCTCCTCAGCCATGGATACCAGAGGAGGGATCTTGCTTATATACTCTTTGCTTTCAGAGCCGAATGAAAAGGCCTCCTTTATGCGAAGCTGGGAGCTAGACCTTGACATAGAATGGGATCTGGAGACTTAGCACTTAAACTTGGAGAGATCCTGCAGGGGCGTCCATAATACAATACTTAACGAAGCCAACTTAAAGATTATGACACGATGGTAATTAGTTCCTATTCACCTTGCCAAGTACTACCCTCAGACATCTCCCCTCTGCTTTAGGGGATGTGAACACTTGGGGACCATTTTTCATATTTTTTTTGGACTTGTCCAAAGATCAGAAATTATTGGAATAAAATTTTCCGAATGATCCGCAAGGTCACAGGAATCCCGGTTTCACAAGACCCGGCGATAGTGCTTCTAAACCAAATGGTCCCTAGGTGCCCCAAAGCAACTGGATCCCTCATTCTTTTCATCCTCATAGGAGCTAAGATAACAATCGCAGGGGCTTGGAAAACCCCTACGGTTTCTTTTCACCTGGCCAAACGGCAAATATCTTGGATCATGGCCCAAGAAAAGATCTCTCACACGATACTAAATACTCCATTACAGTTTGACAAGATTTGGGATCCTTGGGCCCAATACATTGGGGCTCCGTTGATTAATAGGGATTGACCTTGCGCTCTCTCTCAGGCGGGGAGTTCCCAATGAATCAAAAGGGTGTCTAAAATATGAGTTTCAGGGGAGGGGGGTTTCCTGGTGGTGCCTGTATAATTCTTCTTCTACTCTTCTGTCTTTCTATTCTTCTTCCGCTTTCCTACATCTACCTCCTATGTCTTCTCAGTAGTTAATGTTTTTATTGGCTTGGGCGATTTGAATCCGATTTCTCATTGGTGCCAAGGTAGGCCCATGAGATACACATGACGGTTTGCTAGGGCTAAAATGTTCTTTATACCTGCCTAGTCCTTCGGCGGGGGTTTGGGGGTTGGGAGAGGCTGGGGGTGGAGGGGCGAGGTCACAGTTTGCTCCCACTAGGGGTGGCCTTGGTCTGGTCTGCTTCCTCTGGGTCTTGGTCCCTAACCCCTCGCCTGCCTCCGGGACCAATCCCGGCGGGACTTTACTTGAACATCCCATCTATTACGCTGGGAATATAATCACATTGATGTTAACAAATTCCCTTGGTGCCTTAAATACTCGTATACACTGTTGATTGGCTGTCGGAACTATTTATCTCTCTTGGTTATTGTAAGTCCTTGGCAACGAAAAGGTTTTTGTTAGTTGGTAGGAGGGGGTACTACTCAGGACTTGGGCCAACTTGATCTCTAATGGATTCTTAGGAGGCCGGGGGGACCTATCTGATCCGGTCACCACGAAATATGCCTGTAACCCCTTCTTGAGGCACTTCCTCTACTAAGCAGACTTCAGTTCAGTGTTTATATTGTACCAAAGCCTGGTTTATTTTATTTCAAATGTTGTATGATTATTAATATGTGGCTGTAACTTCTTCTGTCATGTTTGTGTTGTCTAAACCAAATAAAAACTATTGAAATATAAAAAATGCAGACAAAGGGGGAGGAATAATAATCCAAAATTGAGAAACTTACATCGCAGAGGCAAAAAGTATCCAGGGAGACAAAGAATACTATATGTTCCTCATAGAAGACCGCACTGAAAAATTCTCGACAGAATATCAACACTTCATTCGAAGAGCATGCGCTGAAAGTTTTCTGACTAAAAATGAAAAAGAATTCCCCATCATAGACAACCCCAACACCTTCCCAAGATACACAAGTCCCTAGACAACCCCTCCGCCAGACCAATTATATCGGGCATGAATTCTCTCACATCCAATCTCTGCCAGTTCATTGATCACCTCCTCCAGAAATTTGTGAAATGGTTACCATCCTACCTCTGAGACACAACGGATCTTCTATCCAATCTAAAGAAAAACACCTGGTCCTCAGACCTCCATTGGCTCACCCTAGAGGTGGCCTCACTCTATTCCAACATCCCCCATTCCAATGGGATCATGGCCACCAGACAATACCTATTCTCCGATCCACTCATGCCGAAAGAACAAGCCTCTTTCCTTTTGGATGCCATTCATTTCATCCTCACCCATAACTACTTCACCTATCTAGACAACTTCTACCTCCAAACTAAGGGGACAGCGATGGGAACCAGGTTCGCACCGAGCTACGCAAACCTCTATATGGGCCAGTTTAAACAAGAATACATTCTGTCAAAAAACCCTTACACCCAACCCATCCATTTCTACAAAAGATACATAGATGATCATCTTAACCAGAATAAGTGGGGCCTCACCTTCACCTACCATACACACCCAACCACCATAGATTATCTAGACATCACCATCAATGGAAAGACATATGGCACAATCACCACCACCAACTTTTTCAAGAAGGTAGACAGTAACAGCTACCTAGACTTCAAAAGCCGCCACCATAAACCGTGGCTGAAAAATATACCCTTCAGTCAATTCAAAAAACTCAGAAGAAACTGCACAACCAACAAGGTTTTCCTCTTTCAGTCACAGACCTTCAGGGCAAGGTTCAAAGTCAAAGGATAACCTGAGAAACTAATCGAGGGAGAACACAATAGAGCTTTCAACATCCCACAGGAAGAGTGTCTGAAACCATTGTCTACAAAGAGCCCAAAGAATCTCCCCACACAAGGCAATTTCATCACGAAATACAATACAGATCACAATCAAATCAGAGGTATTCTTTCCAAGTATTGGCACATCTTACAGTCAAATCCACTCCTCCAACCCACGTTGCCCCCCCAACCCAGACTCATCTTTCAGAGAGCAAAAAGTATCAAGAATCACCTAGCTCCCAGCAGACTACCCCCTGCTCAAGTAGATCTCAAGCCCTCACAGGATGCAGGTTGTTTTAGATGCAAAAGCTCCTGATGCATCTCCTGCTCCATATTCACCAATGGGAACAAGAATTTTCAATCCACAAATCGCCAGAAAACCTGGCCAATCACTTCTCACCTAGACTGCTCTTCTCATTATATCATCTACCTTTTGACTTGCCCGTGTGATTTACAATAAGTTGGAAGAACTAGTCAGACTTTCCCTCAAAGATTCAACAAGCACAGATTCAACATATAGAATGCATTCTGTGAATACATGTTTCCCGTAATTTCTCTACACACCATGATCGCAACCCAGATCTAATCACCACCACAATCATAGAACAGATCCCGGAACCCATCAACTACAACTGATACACCAGGCTTTGCCAAAGAGAATCATATTGGATATACCAGCTCAATACCCTCAATCCAAATGGACTTCATGAGACGATAGAATCACACTAAGAACAAAAGAATGCTCTGCTGAATGGACCCTCCACTTGTCCCCAGAGCAATCAGCGCCCACCATCCACCCATCACCTTTGCCTTTTATTTATTTTTTATTCATTTATTATTTTTTGATTTCCATTTTTGATTTTTTTAAATTAATATTCTCAAATATTCTTCATTGATATTTCTCCTGAATATAGATATCAGCATAGCATGCCAATACATATTATGTGTAAATGTTTTTTGAGTTTCTGAAAACTTCTATCTTTATTTTTGCATATGTATAAGATGTTCATGTATATATCTTCTTGTACAATTTTATTCTTGTCTCTGTTAGCCCTGGCAAAGGGGGAGTCTATGTACCCCCGAAACGCGTTCGCTTTACCATATTTCATCAACTCCAATAAAAACAAGGATTCATCTTTATTTTATCTGACTCTGGGTGCTCCTTTTTTTCCCACCCTCAGATCAAGCTGTGGATACGACTTTGCAAGCCGTATTCAGAGATAGTAGCCCAAACCCCGCAAAAGGGCCCACCATCTCTTTTCTATCTAGTCTGGCTAGATGCACCAGGATTGGATACCCTCCCATCACACACACGTATAGACTCTTAATCGAGGCAGTCAGTCCAGTGTGGTCTCTCACCCGCTAGATTCAGTCAACCCATCTTTGTGAGGGGTGTTACTGTCAGAGATATCAATATCATGGGATCATACAGCTGTACCTAGTAATGTGGCGTACCTCATTCAATGCAAAAGGTGTAGCAAAGGATCTTATGTTGGTGAAACGGGACAGAAATTGCAAACAAGGATGAATATACACAGACATATCATCAAGGAACATAAAGAAGATGATTTCTGCACACTTGTGGGACATCACTTCTCACAACTGGACCACACTATTGAACACCTCAATGTTTTAGTTCTTAAAGGGAATTTCAGAACTATCCAGGAAAGGAAAACGTTTGAACTAAGAATGATACTTTTTGACACAAAATATAACGGCCTAAAATTAGATATAGGTTTCCTTTCTCATTTTCATAAATTTTTATGACCCCCTTTGTGACTGTCACCCCCGCCCCCAGTCTATAGCTCTCCCTCTGTCTTATCTCACTAACTCTGCTGCTAGCTTTATTACCATTGCCTTATACCTTGATTTGTGTGTGTTTGTTTTTCCTTTTTTTTTCCCTTTCCCTCAGAGATTTTTTTTCTTCTTTTTTTAAGATTCTGCTAAAACCTTTGTGAATCAGTACTGTTTGGACTTTGAAGAAGGGGACACACCCCGAAAGCTTTTTCTGAAAAATTGCATGTTATTGCTAATAACAAAAGTATCACAGACAGTACTCAATTTTTTTTTCAAAATTGTTGCTCTTTTTTTGTTTTTAGCGCAAAAAATAAAAACTGCAGAGGTGATCAAATATCACCAAAAGAAAGCTCTACTTGCGGGGAAAAAAGGACATACATTTTGTTTGGGTACAACATCACACAGCCACGCAATTGCCAGTTAACTCAACACAGTGCTGTATCTCAAAAAATGGCCTGATCAGGAAGAGCTAAGAAACATTTCTGAGCAACTAACCTCCCAGGAAAAAGCAGGCAAAAAGAGAGACACAGCCATCAGCAGGCTTGAATCAATCTCTGATACACACTCTAAACACCTCATTAATATGAACTGACATCTAGAGGATTTGGACAACAGGGGAAGGAGGAACAATGTGCGGGTCAGAGGAATCCCCGAGAATATAACACAAGACCAAATTAAACCAGCATTACAAAAAATCTTTAACAATGTGCTGGAAAGGGGCACTGACACTCAGAAATATAATATGATGTCTCTCTAGCTTTGCCCGAAAGGCCCGTACACACAATGTGAAATTTGGATGTGAATTGTCGTTCGACAGCCTGTCATCAGAAATTCTTACCGTTATTATGCTCCTTTCGGCAGCCAATTGACATTTTTCATCAGACAAAAGCTGGATGTGCAGACTAGTGCAGACGTCCAATTTTCATTCCGTCAGTACGGTTTTCGTACGAAGAAAATCGACATGACATCACTTCTGACGTTGACTTCAGCCGAATGAAATTTTCAGTAGTCAGTATGCTTTACCACATCATGGACACACGCTTTTGACAAAATCTGAAGCGCGGTTGTACGACAATGGAACCGTGTGTACGAGGCTTAAAAGAGGAGATTCTAAATAAAGCATTACAAAACAATCTCTTTTCTCTCAATGGACATTCAATCAAACTTTTTCAAGATCTCTCCCCCATTACATTAAACAACAGGAGAGCATTATGCCTTCTGCTTGAGACTCTGAGGGAAAATGGCCTATCCTATAGCTGGAAATTCCCCTTTGCCCTCCAAATAACTTCAAATAGCAAACACCACCACCTGAGGCTGCCACATGAGCTTTATGATTTCTGTGAAAACCTAGGCCTTCCACAGGTTGATTTGCCTGACTGGTATCAGGAATTCAAGCTACCGCTACACTCCAGTGGAACACCAGTATCACCAGCCATCTCTCCAACAAGCACTCCATATAAAAGAATTAAATAACATAAATATACCAGCCAAGGTCATATCAACACCACTCTGAGATCAAGATCATCTAGATCAAAGGACAATAGCTGAAATTCCACCCCATTTGGAATTTTGTACCTTACCTTTTGGCCATGAACCCTTTCTAGAGTCATAACAGCAGACTCATACTCACTATAAAACAACAATTTGACACAAAAGACTTACTGCTGTATTCCGGTTTTGAATCCTTTTTATTGCTTTGACCTCAGTCATCTAGGGATGAAACACATATAACATTATCATTCATCTACTACTCAGTGTTAATATGCTGATTGATGGGTTTCTCTATTCACCTATTACTGAGACATGGATCAACTCCTGAGATCAACCAGTAAGCTGATACCAACTACCACAAGATACCAAGTTTTGTCCTTGACCTCTTGCATAACCTCAGCTTTGCCATAAATGGGACCCATTCAACCCAAATCATCAAAATGCATCTTTATATACATTCAATTCAGGATTGTTAGCCTGTATAATAACTCATTAAAGAAATACAGTTATCCAAGCATAACCCTTATTAACACAGGCTATCAGTATGCACACTCTCTCCCAACTGAGGGAACAATATAGTCCTCTTGTCTGCATACATATGTCGGACCTCTTCTTTACAAGAGACCACCATACATTCTAACTTCATGCATCAATGCCCACCTATCCTAATGACTTTTTACTGCAGAACTGTCTTGGGACAAAACCTAGTACCCTACTGTGGAATTTCTCAGATCAAGAGACCATCTTACTTTCTTTACTTCAACCACATGCATTTTAATCCTGGAAAAGATGCATTGATACCTATATATTCTAATGTTATTTACAGCCGAACTTCTCTCTTATATAATTCAAAGGGTTTTTTTTTTGTTACTTAAACCTACCTTTTTTTCCCTATATAGTGTTTACAGATATCCATAAAGCTAAGACACACTCTGATCTCCATAAGACATCCTAAAATGAAGTTTGCTCTGATGATACTGTTTTATAGAGAACACATTATTCTGTTACCATATAAGTAGAAATATAGCTTTGTGATCCCTTTTGTCACTAGCTATATTTTGGACCATTTACTGTTAAAGTATTTTCATATTGTTATTTTAATTGGCTTGGAGCTATGGTTATACCCTTAATAGTTCTGACAATAGTGTTCAATTTTTTTCCATTTGATAAAAGAAGATGTAAGATTGTCTATGGATAATCGCACTGGGAATCGCCAATCTTCCACTACACCACAAAACTCTGCCGATTACTAACTCTAGGGGATAAAACTAATTCTTGTGAATTCATTAACCTGTCTACAGATACATCATCTTGCCATCAGTACTAGACTACTGTGTATATTTAAATAGGCATTGTTGCTATAACTCTCATTATAAACTCCTAAATACTTTATTATTCTTTCACATCTCTAGTTCTTCACCCCACCTTCTTTTTTTAACATGGTCTACACCCCACATTGATCCCGCACAATACCAAGGGCCTTAACATACCTGAAAAAAGGTCCTCCTTATTAAACAGTGTTCCTACAGGAAACTCGGTACTGAAAAGTTCTGAAACTGCTTAATAACTATTTCAAAAAGGTATTCCATGCCTCTAACCCTCTGGCCAAGAGAAAAGGTGTTCCAATACTCCTAAGTAAAAACTCGAATTTCTCGGTCACAGATGAACTTGTCGACCCAGAAGGCAGATACCTTTTCCTAAACCAGAACGTGTAACTGGAGACTAAATCCTTCATTACTTCTAAAGCCAGACTTACTCAAACAGATTACGGAATCCATTAAGAAATATTTAAACTTAAACAGCAATAATGAAACCTCTCCCCTTATAACGTGGGAAGCACACAAATGTGTGATAAGAGGGGAATTCACTAAATGTGACGCAATCCTTAAAAAGCAATGCGATAAAATAATTTTGGCTCTTTCTACCACCATTTCTCACCTGGAGTCACAACATAAACAAACACTTTCAGTAGCTTTGACTTCTGAATTATTAGAAGCCAGGAAAGAACTATAATGTATATTAGAGAACACAACAAGACGTTTACGGTTCCTCAAAAAATGACTCTACTATGAACATGGTAACAAGAGTGGAAAATACTTGGCTAGAGCCTTAAAAAGACACCAAATCACTAGAAATCATACATTGTATATGCACTGTGCCTTGACAGGTAAAATAGCCGCGCAATTACATGATTACTACTCCAAAAGTTATGATCTTCCCTCAATTTACAAACCAAAAAATCTCCATGGGGAAAAAAGCCATATCATTATGGAATTTTTAAAACAAAGTTTCTCCCATCCTTACAACTAGAGGAGATACAAAAATTAGATCTCCCGATTCAAGAAGCCGAACTTATATAGGCGATCAAAGAACTTAAACCAGGTAAAAGTCCAGGATCGGATGGCCTGACTTCTCAGTATTATAAATTATTCCCAAAAATTTTAAAAGCCCCTCTTCTTGCAAATATTAACTCTTAAAATAATCAGCAAAAAAAACTGAATATTTCCTACAAACACATATCATGGTGATCCTGAAAGCAAACAAAGACCCCAAGGAATGCTTATGCTATAGACCAATTTTGTTACCCAATATTGATTTAAAACTCCTCGTAAAAATCTTAGCAACTCATTTTAGACCCCTTCTACTGAAGATCGTTGGCCCAGAACAAGTGGGCTTCATGCCAGTAAGGGAAGCCAGGGACAATATCACCAAAGCACTTAATCTGATCCACAGCGCCCACCTAAGTAAGATAGAGGGCTTTCTTCTGTCCACTAATGCGGAGCAGACCTTCAGTCGGTTGGCATGGGACTACATGTTCGCAACATGCAAGCACATTGGCCTATAAAACAAGATGTTGTCCTGGATTTCCACTCTTTATGCCTCCCTGACGGCAAATATCAAAATTAATGGTATCTTCTCTGACACCATAAAAATGAAAAATGGTACCAGACAGGGATGCCCCCTTTCCCTTTTACTATTTATTATCTCACTAGAACCCTTTATCAGTTTAGTTAACCAAAACCCCTCCATCCACGATTTGTAACTTTGCAGGAAGGGAATTTAAATCGGTGGCATATGCTGACGACCTCTAATTACATAGTTATATTAGTTAGGTACAAGCCCATCTAGTTCAACCATAAAAAAAAAAAAAAAAATTTATATATATATATATATATATATATATATATATATATATATATATCAATCATACAATCCAATATACACAATCCTATACCCACAGTTGATCCTATACCCACAATAAGGATTAGATAGCAGTTGAAAATGCAGCATCCCCCCTCCCTCTTAGATTCTAACAATGGATTTAAAAAAACCTTTATATCCACTGTCTATAAAGCAACATGTCTTCATTGGCACCACCTTCCACATTTTTCATTTAACTACTCTAAATTATGACTTGGCTTCAATCCCTGGCCCTCTTACCAGGATTGCCACCAACCCAGAATTCAGCCCAGGTTTGCAAAACAAGGGGATCCCCACCACTTTCAGTGGCTTCCCGCTACTAGCCTCACACTGCATGCAGTCAGGCTTGGTAAAACCCAGAGAAAGCTTGCAAATCTAGTGCAAAGAACAGGCTCTTCCTCAGGGGACATTTCTACAGCTTTGCGGCTTCCTGAGCAAACACAAATTTATGTATGAATGTCCCAACAGTGAAGAAAACAACCTCATTAGCATGGCTTGGCTTCAAACCTCCATTAACCAACATACCTTAACTTCAAATCCAGGTGGGAAAAGGCCTTAGATAGGATCTTCACAGATTCCCAGTGGGAAAAAGCCTGTATTATTATTAAAGAAACTTCATACAAGATTCTTACTTAGTGGTACACTACTCCCGATAAGTTACATTCTTGGTATCCACAAACCACAGATGCTTGCTGGAGATGCAATAATGACATAGGGTCAATGTTGCACATTTGGTGGCAATGCCCTCTGATCTCTGACTTCTGGAAGAATATTTGTGAACTGACAAGGAAGATCACAGGGACAGACTCTGAACTTGATTCAGCTTTCTGCCTTCTACACAACCCATACAACCCTACAAACGTTCTTTGGATCCCAAGGTCTTGGAAAACTACATATACCCCTTCTATTAAAGATTGGCTTTGAGAGATCAATAATTGTCATGATATGGAAGAGACTATGGCCATTTCATATGAACCATTAGACCATTATCATAAAATCTGGAACACTTGGGTCTCGTTCAGATTTTCTGCTAATTATAATCACATTATGGGTACGTGAAGTGATAGACCTGCCCATTTTATTCTGTGTCTCCAAACTGCATCAAGGCTTATTGTTGTACATTGCTCGATCTGTCTAGGCCACACTTTATTACATTTTAATTTCATTTTCATTTTTCATAACTTTTATTACCACAATTATTAATGACATTGATATTATCATTACATTCTAATCGTCCCCACAAATAGCCCCTTATTCTACTCTTATTATTATTTCTTATATTTGTTATATATAATTCTTCTGCATTCTCACACTCCCTTCTGGATGCCCAGACATCCTCAAGACCTACTTTGGAAAATATTTGTTACCTTTTGCTCATGCTCATCCACTAATACCAAAATGTAACTCTTTGTTTTTTCTACATTACACATATCATGTGTATACCTGTATACTTTCAAAACTTTTCAATAGAAATGATATTGTGAAAAAAAAAAAAAAGAAAAGAAAAAGAAACAGACACGCACAATCCAAGATGCTGGTTGTGTGTGAGTGAGCTGCCAAAAGTTGGGGGTCTATTATGAGCATACATTACTATGTTATGCTGCAGTGTCATGGTAACCAAGCTCTCCATCCCCATGGGCATGCAGCAAGCTGTTGCTACTATAACAGCGTCCGTGGAGGCCCTTACTATACTGGAACATGGAGCAATAAAAAAACAAAGTGCATAACAAACTACAGAGGTTGCACAAAACTAAATTAACTTAAAAAAGGAAAATTAGAGCTATTTCCATCAGGTTTGAAAAAATATTACCCTAGGGTTAAATAGATTATTAATATTAAAAACGTTAATCCTGTGCTTTTAATTTACATAGGCAATTATTGCTTTTTCACTATAAAAAAACAAGGTTTCAACTTGTCGCCCCTAGCAAATTGTGTTTTTTTAAATGTGTACCATGAAGTGACATGTCAAGTGACTGAGCAAGGAAATAAATATTCCCCATTTTCTAAATAGGACAAGTGTTACAGTAAACAGATTTTCCAATGCAAGAACTGAGGTCTAAGAATATAATTTTTGTTGGGTAAATGTACATGTCTGTGAATGTAAATTGATCTGTACTCTATGAATAGGGTAAACGTTGCCTTGTAAATTTTGGTGAATTTTTTAGGTACATGTATAGCATTTTTCATGCCAAATCCTTAATAATTCTTAATAAATAGACCCAGATGTCAACTGCAATTTATTTATAGCATATTGAACAATAGCTACCGTTGCCTTTACCACATGCTATCAAATTACAGAAAAAAACACCCAAAAAGGGAATTCTGGACTTACTGGTACCAAGGAAGACATACGCTTTTTTTTTTTTTTTTAAAGATTACAATTTATTACAGTTTCATCACTGGTCACATGACTTTTTCAAGGCTCTTGAAGCATGTTGGGGAGGAGCCTGTGGCATCATCGCACACTACCAGGAAGTAGATTGCCACTGGGGAGCACAGGACTGAGAATCTGAAAATGTTTGAGTTACCAGCAAGGGGTTTTTTGATCCCAATTGTACAAAGTGAGCCATCTGTGTGCACCAGAGCTTGTGCACCTGCAAATGTGAGTGTGGTTATTTTTTTTATTTAATAAAGACCCATTTTTATACAGTTAGCTTTTTTCCTGCTCTTATGACATATGTGTATGACATATACAGTCTAAGGGAACAACAGTCCAAGGATCACCAAGGAAGCAGCAGACCACTGGATATATACCCATATTTTAGACCCCTGGGAGGCTCTCCCCTTGAGGTGAGCGCATAGTTTGACCAGTGGAGGGCTTTTTGTTTTTTTCAAGAGAAGCACAAGATTTGCAAATAAAGCATTGGAGGCGGATTTTTCTATGCGTGACACCACATCCCGATATGAAATGCACAAAAGCCAAAGGGAAAAGGAATGGGACTTTAGAGGCTGTCACTAAGAATTCCCAAACAGGATAGCACAACATTGGGTTGTATAAAAAAATATTTATTACATAACATAGTAAAAAGTCCATAACATATGGAGACAATATAAGTGTAAAGAGAACATTGTGATCATTGCGTAGGTAGATAGGCCTAGTCCTCGGTCATCATCAAGGAGGCAACCAATGTCAGGTCAGGGCCCCTCAAATAAGAAGATGCTCATAATCACACTGAATGCGCAACACGTTTGTCACATGCCTCCTCAGGCGATCCTGATGATTTATCAGGCAGAAAAGCTCAATTAATATGGACCACAATGAGCAGAATTTCAATATCCATAGGTTCTCTTGTCTACACATAGAAATCTTTTTATACCACTGTTTGCAACTGTAAAATCCCAACCAATAAGGCTGGTATTGATACGCATAGTCAAATATATTCACACATTATGTGTTGAACATGTGATTCAGAAAGGAAAATATAATATAATAAGTGAACCACTATTTCCAACATACATAGTCCCTTGTATATGGAATAATACATACCGGTGGTCTTGTGCAAAGGCAGCCCAAGGCTACACGTGAGGGGGGCAGTATAACCACCAAAATGATGGGTCTGGGGGAAAAAAAAAAGCAAGAGAAATAAGGAAAGGAAGAACACTAACAGGAAGGGAAAAAGATAAAAGAAAGAAAGGTAAAAGAGAAGGGGAGGGAGAAAAACAAGAGAAAGGAAAAAGAAAAAAAGAAAATAAAGAGAGAAGAAGAGAGAGAAAAAGAAATAAAAAGAAGAAAGAATATAGTCCATAAGACCCTAACTGTGAGGAGAGCCATGCCAATGTAGAGGATGCCCCGGGTGAAAAAAACAGCCACTTTGTTAAAAGTCTGATTCATAGGGATAATCTAATATCATATGGTAAATACAAATATAGTGATAATAATATCACTGTACCAGATACCAAGAAAAAGCACAAGATTTGCACTGAAGTCTATTACTGGATTTCTGATTATTCACAGAGAGTGTATGAGCATGTGCAAGTGAATGGACTTGATTTTATGATCACTGCTATATAAGGACTTTTAACATTATACATTTAAGATTGTTTAGTTTTTTTCAATTTAGGCATGTTATTTTTGAGTATACATCTAATGGTTCACTTTAATTGCTTTTTTTGATTTTTGTTGACCTATGCGCTAGCTGGATAGGTAACTCTTCACACTTTTTCTATTTATGATTTTTATATGTGGGAACACAGTCGGTGTTGAGCAGCAACCTTGATTACATTTGCTTTGCTTATTTATTTACCCAGCACATCACTCATAGTAGCGTGGAAGGTTCAATACATTTTTTACTTCAATGCTCTTCAGTTAACTTACTTAGGATTAGAGACTTAGCTAACAATCAGGTGCATCCCCCTGTATGGGTATAGGAGTATGTACTGGGAGCCAAGCTGAGAACTATCAGGGGGCCAAATCTACTATTGCATCAATAGATACAGTATCAGAGATAATTCCAGGTCAACATTTCATAGCTATATACAGTATATATACAGTGCCTTGAAAAAGTATTCATACCCCTTGAAATTTTCCACATTTTGTCATGTTGCAACCAAAAATGTTAATGTATTTTATTGAGATTTTTTGTGATAGGCCAACACAAAGTGGCACATAATTGTGAAGTGGAAGGAAAATGACAGATGGTTTTCAATTTTTTTTTACAAATAAATATCTGAAAAGTGTGGTGTGCATTTGTATTCAACCCCCTGATACCCCTGACCCCCTTGATAACTCAACACACAGCCATTAGTGTCTTAACCGCTGACAACAAAAGTGAGTACAACACTAAGTAAAAATGTCCAAATTGGGCACAATTAGTCATTTTTCATTCTCTGTGTCATGTGACTCGTTAGTGTTACAAGGTCTCAGGTGTGAATGTGGAGCAGGTGTGTTACATTTGGTGTTATCGCTCTCACTCTCTCATACTGGTCACTGGAAGTTCAACATGGCACCTCATTGCAAAGAACTCTCTGAGGATCTGAAAAAAATATATTTTTCTCTACATAAAGATGGCCTAGGCTATAAGAAGATTGCCAAGACACTAAAAGTGAGCTGCAGCACAGTGGCCAAGACCATGCAGTGGTTTAACAGGACAAGTTCCACGCAGAACAGGCCTCGCCATGGTCGACCAACAAAGTTGAGTGCACATGCTCAGCATCATATCCAGAGGTTGTCTTTGGGAAATAGGCATATGAGTGCTGCCAGCATTGCTGCAGAGGTGGAAGGGGTGGGGGTCAGCCTGTCAGTGCTCAGGCCATACGCCACACACTGCATCAAATTATTCTGCATGGCTGTCTTCCCAGAAGGATGACTCTTCTAAAGATGATGCACAAGAAAGTCTGCAAACAGTGTGCTGAAGACAAGCAGACTAAGGACATGAGTGTGTGGTGGCAAGCAGGTGAGGAGTACAAAGACAAGTATGTCTTGCCTACAGTCAAGCATGGTGGTGGTAGGGTGGTGGTGGAGGTAGGGTTTCGCCCCAGTGTGAAAGTAGCCTAACTCAGTAATCAACTATGATGGTACAACTTTTTGCACCGTATCAATATTTTGTCACATTTTAATACATTTTTTTTTTACCATGAAATCTTCTCTATGCATCATTCAATCTATTGTCTTTATGTTTTGTTTTTTGTCTGTTCACACCTACAAAAAAGCATAGCAATTAATCAAGATTTATCCTGTTAATAAAAATAAATATCGCTCATAGTCTCTGTTTATCCCATGAGAATGCAAAGATTGAAGTCTATTAAAGTGGTTGTCAACCCTTGACAACCACTTTAACCTACAGGTAAGCCTATAATAAGGCTTACCTGTAGGTTCCCTGCATATCTCCTAAACCTGCATGGTTTAGGAGATATACAGTGTACTCGCATATGCCCACGTCATCGGGCACATGTGCAGTGAAGAAACGGCCTCTGTGCCTTTTCTTCACTGAGATCGTGCCGCGATTGGCGGCTCCCGCGTGCATGCACGCAGGAGTGACATCATGTGACTCTGGGCAGTCACAGAGCCAGAGTCCGTGGCCCCGGAAGGAAGAGGGGCAGAAGATGGATGCTTCCTGGAGTGGGCTTCCAATGCAGGTAAGTGCCACATAATGGGCTAATATTCGATGCATACTAGCCCATTATGCTTTTACTTTGCAGGGTAATAAAGAGGGGAACCCATCAGGGTTTATTTCCTCTTTAATCCACCATACCTCTCTTTATTTCAATTTTAAAATTCTGTCCCCACCCCTCCTGCCCTGAACACTTTTTCCAAAATCATAAATCGCAGATCTGAATCCTTATGTCCCTGTTCTAAAAAATGTTTACCGGCAATCCAGGTTGTTTGTTCCTAATGGAGCTGCGGTGTTGGGCAATTATGTCTTTAATTTTTTTGTGTGGTTTCTCCCACATAAATCAGCTTGCATAGGCATATTAAAATATAGATTACATGTATAGATTGACACGTGTAAAAACCCTTTATCCTGACTTTTTGTCCATTGCTTGGATGAAATAATTATCTCCTTTTATCACCAAATTGCATTGTATGCAGTTCAGGCAGGGAAAGCATCCATTTCCAGGAAGGTGGGTTTAACCTCATGTTTCCTCATCCTAAACTCTGACCATACTAATGTGTCCCTTAATGTTTTGTTCCTACTAAATGCTTTTAAAGGTACCTCTTGAAAGACATCTATCTGTGGGATCAGGACGTGTATAGAGTGTTTCGAAACATTAGATGGAAAGTTCACTTTCTACACAAACCATGCCTGTATGGGGATACAATAGAGAATTCTCTGGACTGTAAATCATTAGGTTTAAAGGTGAAATCCAAATCAGTGCCACCCACTACTTAAGCTCCGGTCAAGACATTTGTAAGAAGTGACGAGGGAGGTACAAAAATTTGTCTCTCAAATATCGGGACTAGAGTTGAGCGGACACCTGGATGTTCGGGTTCGGGTTTTCGTGGAAAAGTTTGTGTTCCGGTTCCGTCCGAACTTGACCCCGGACCTCGAACCCCATTGAAATCAATGGGGACCCGAACTTTTTGGCACAAAAAGTCCTGGAAAGTGCTAGAGGGCTGCAAAAGGAAGAAAAGTGGGGGTAAGAGTAGGACAAGTGCCCTACAAAGAAATGGGGATAGGGAAATAACAATAATTTGTCCCTTACCGCAACAGCAGGAACCTGACCCTATAGAACTAGGAGATGATTTTAGAACAACAATCTGTCCCTTACAGCAACAGCAGGAACCTCTACCTATAGCAGTTTGATATGATTTTAGAACAATAATCTGTCCCTTACAGCACCAGCAGGAACCTCTCCCTATAGCAGTTTGATATGATTTTAGAACAATAATCTGTCCCTTACAACACCAGCAGGAACCTCTCCCTATAGCAGTTTGATATGATTTTAGAACAATAATCTGTCCCTTACAGCAACAGCAGGAACCGTTCGGGTTCGGGTCCTGAACACCGCAAAGTTCGGGTTTGCTCAACTCTAATCGGGACCATACACCAAACAATTTATAATACAAAGAGAGATTGGCCCTGAGGGAGCTGAGTAGATGGGATGATATTGTACTGAAACCAGCTGATAAGGGTGGATCAGTTGTGATATTGGATCCACAGGCTTATGAAGAAGAGATTGTTTGTCAATTAAATTATCAAAAAGTGTATAAAAAATTAACATCTGACCCAACCTGGAGCGTAAGAAAACAACTAGAAAGCATTTTTAAACCAGTATTTAGGGGATTTTTGAATTTTTATTGCCGACTCACACACGGATCCTGGTGTTATATACTGTTCCCGAAATACACAAAGACAGTGACTCTCCCCTTGGACGTCCTATCGTCTCAGTTAGAGATTTGATTTTTATGCCTACAGCACAGTTTTTGGATAAAATTCTGCCCCCTCTAGTGAAACAGACAATGTCCTACATTAAAGACACTAACGATTTTTTACAGAAACTGAAATTTTTACCGCAATGTCAGGGAGATGAAATACTTGCGACCTGGGATGTTAACAGCTTACAGACATCCATATCGAACCAAGCTGGTATTGATGCGGTTATTGGATTGATCAGGGACAGTGAGAGCTACTCAGGACCACAAATACAAATGTTTGTCCAATAATTACTTTTTATTTCAGGAACAGTTTTTTGTGCAGCTTAATGAAGTTGCTATGACCTCTAATGTTGCGCTGCCATTTGTTTGTGCATTCATGAATAATTTTGAACACAAACATATCTATCAAATTTAATTATTTAAAATACATTGCGCCACTTAGTGGAGCTTTATAGATGATGTGTTTGCAATATGGCGTGGTGACATGGAGTCCCTACAAAGGTTTGATGAAATGCTTAATGCTTTTTGCTCAGAGATTCAAGATGTGTGTGAGTTGCATCCGTTCCATTTCTAGACACCAGGATTTATATTGATAACAACAAGATAGAATCAGACCTATTTATCAAACCTACAGATAGAAATCAACTGCTTTTATTTGATAGCTTTCACACACCCCATGTGTTTAGATCTATTGTATAAAGCCAGCTCTGTAGGGTAAAAGGTATTGTAAGTGACAAAGCCACATGTGAGAGGAGGATTGGAGAGATGAGCCAAATATTTAGGGAGCGGAGATACCCCAAGAACGTAATCAGACAAGAAGTCAGAAGAGTACATCAGGATGAGAAAAACAAAACTATGGGCAGACAGAAAAAAGATGTGAGGCATTTGCCCTTTTCTATGCAGTTCCTTAGTTATAGTGTGGACATCATTAAAATCATTAAAAAACATTGGCCCTTACTAAAACGTGCATACCCACATATAGATGTTTTTCAAGAGGTACCTTTAAAAGCATTTCGTAGGAACAAAACATTAAGGGACACATTAGTACAGTCAGACTTTAGGATGAGGAAACTTGAGGTTAAAACATCGGTGGACTGACCATTAGGGCACTTGAGCACTACCCGAGGGCTTGGGGCCTCTAGGGGGCCCCATCAGGTTTGCCAGCCTCAGGAAAAGCAGGAACAAATGGTAAAAATCTGTGTTTTTTACATCTGTCCCTGAAATGTCCCTTACCGACATCTTTTTTCTGCAAAAATCCAGAGATTATTTCTGCTCCGCCTCTCCACTGCCTCCTCAGTCAATGGGAACACAGTGTACCCACCCCCTTCCCCAGCGCATCTTATTTGACTTGGCAGGAGTTGCCGACTGCTGGAGGACAGGAAAGGGAGGTGTGTACAGCCTGCGCTGTGGGATGGTGCTGCAGCCTGAGTGAAGGTTACCTGGCTGATCTCAACTAAATGTATTCTTGTCAGTGCTTACCCTGGCTAGGGGGAGGAGGGGGCTGTGCTTCCTCTAGCAGGGGCTCCTGAGGATTTCACATCAATTTTCTGTGTGAAGAGAAGTGCACAGCTTCTGGAGAAAGGACATGTTCTGAACTTCCCCCTGGCCCCAATCTTTGCTGCACCTCCCTACTCATTATTAGCTGCCCCACAGCACACAGGCACACCATCCTCCTCTCCTGCATTACCACCTCCTATATCTGTGAGCTGCTGACGCACTACCAGCATGCCAGGAGATGGGGGCAGCAGCACTGCAGCAGTGTGTTCAATCAGGCTGATTTTTAGATGAAAAGTGCTGGCAGCTGGTGTGTGTGTGTGTCTCTGTATGTATACTGGGTGTGTGTGTATATATACACTGTGTCTGTATGTATAGTGTGTGTATACTCTGTGTGTGTATGTGTGTGTGTGTGTATACTGTATGTGTGTGTGTGCGGTATGGTCCATGTGTGCCCACTGCCATTCAACAGAAGTGGATCTAACAATCAACTTCTTTTGAACAGACATGGTGGAAAAAAGCCACTCAATCAGCAGCTCTGTTGCCAACCTTCCACAGAGAGGAGAAAAATGCAGTGAAAAATCAACTTGTTGCCTTTTAGAGGCAGCTGAATGGTGCACTGCTGAGCTCGGCCTCAGATCAAGCAGCAGGACATGTCTGGGTGCACACCTGTGCAGTGACATCATGGCACACATCAAGCATGGCTTTTATTAACATGTTCCACTGCCCCATCTGATGTCAACCACAGTAGTTCAGTTTTCCGCTGGCTCCACGATTGCGCATGCGCAGTTTAGAGCCTGTGACGTGACTGATTTTTAAAAAAATACTTTTTCCGCCAGCTACCTACCACACCAAGCATTAAGGTAAAAAGTTGTGTGTAAGGGGACTCTGCCGTAAGGTGTCACTCTGTGGGCTCTGCCATAGGGTGACACTTTGTGGGCTCTGCCGTAAGGTGGGCTCTGCCATAGGGTGGCACTCTGTGGCCTCTGCTGTAAGGTGTCACTCTGTGGGCTCTGCCATAGGGTGGCACTCTGTGGGCTCTTTTCCCGCCAGCTACCTACTACACCAAGCACTAGTAAAAAGGTGTGTGTAAGGGAACTCTGCTGTAAGGTGGCACTCTGTGGGCTCTGCCATAAGGTGGCACTCTGTGGGCTCTGCTGTAAGGTGGAACTCTGGGCTCTGCTGTAAGGAGGCACTCTGTGGGCTTTGCTGTAAGGTGGCTCTGCTGTAAGATGGCACTATGTGGGCTCTGCCGTAAGGTGGAACTCTGTGGGCTCTGACATAAGGTGGCACTCTGTGGCCTCTGCTGTAAGGTGGGCTCTATATGAAAGAATAAAAGATGAGCCGGAACTCTGGAATCAGATCCAATCTTCTAATTTATTGCTGCATGGTTAGGTTAAAGCAGTACAAGCTAAGGTGGGCTCTGTCGTAGGGTGGCACTCTGTGGGCTCTGCCATAGGGTGGCACTTTGTGGGATCTGCAGTGGGGTGGAAATCTGTGTGCTCTGCCTTAAGGTGGGCTCTGCCATAGGGTGGCACTCTGTGGGCTCTGCTGTAGGGTGGCACTTTGTGGACTTGGCCATAGGGTGGCACTTTGTGGGCTCTGCCATAGGGTGGGACTCTGATGCAAGGGAGGACTCTGCAGATAGTGATCTATAGGGAGAATGTTGAGACTTTAATGTAAGGGAGGACTCCAATGTGAGCGTGGCACTCATCCTGACTGCTGTACTCTATCTCCTTCCCACCTGGCATATAGCAGAATGATGGGGGATCAGTTATGCTGACTGGGCATCATATGACGTCCAGCAGGATAAGCTGCTCATGGCTTTTGGTAGTTGAGTGTGTTGCTCTGACACACTGCATCTCTGAACTCCATAAAGAGCCTGTGAAGAGCCTCTACCATTTGACCAGCTCTGTCCAATCAAAAGCTGAACAAATTGTAACCAGATAGTTGCCTGGTTTCCGGCTTTTCCACTATTCATGCTGACAATGTGCGAATAGAGGATAGCCGATAAGTAACTCTCTTGATTGGGGGGGGGTCAGCGCTGATCAGGGCATTGATTATCAGTGCAGAACTATCAGTGATGCACACCAGTGATGCCCACTAGTGCCTGCCAGCAATGCCCATCTGTGCCTGTCAGTGCCCAGCAGTAATGCCTGTCAGTGCCTCCTCATCAGTGCTGCCCATCAGTTCTGCCCATCATTGCCTCCTATCAGTGCCCATCAGTGCTGTATATCAGTGCCGCCTCATCAGTGCCTGTCAGTGAAGGAGAAAATGTACTTATTTACAACAGTTTATAACAGAAACAAAGAAAAACTTTATTTTTTTTTTCAAAATCTTCAGTCTTTTGTTATATGTAGTGCAAACATTTTAAAAAACCCAGTTGTGATTAAATACCACCAAAAGAAAGCTCTATTTGTGGGGGGCAAATTTTAAAAATGTTATATGGGTACAATGTTGCTTGACCATGAAATTGTCATTCAAAGTGTCACAGCGCTAAAAGCTGAAAATTGGCCTGGGCAGGAAGGGGGTGACAATGCCCTGTAGTGAAGTGGCTATATGTTGCTTTGTTTGTTACTTCTGACCCACATACTCTACATTATACTGTACATAGACCTGACCAAGGTGTTCATTGTCTCAACAGTTGCTGGTGTTAACTAAGTTCTTCTGTAAGGTAGCCTCAGTAAGACAAAAATATACTTAAATATTTTTATTTGTGTATTAAAACATATATAATGGAAACATTTATGTAAAAAAAAAAATGATCCTTTGGATCCAAGTGGGCCACCCATTGACTCCTATGGGAATGCGGATGTCAGTGGATATGTGTCCGCTGACACCCGCTTACCATCCGAACCCACAAAATCCACTGAAAACAGATGGATGGCGATACATTTGCCATCTCTCCAGAGGATCGGATTGGGTGAAAACGGACAGAGGGTCCGTTTTCATCCTATCTCCCCATAGAGGAGAGCCGGGCTCTGATAGGTCAGTCTTTGCACAGTGAGTGGAGATGGACCTGTCATCCGCCTGCTCAGCAGGAATCAACGGAGCGAGCCCCACTGAGCAAGTGGAGTCCGTCCAATGGATCCACCCCATGTGAAAGGGACATTGACTGAAATTTATTTGTGTCTGTGAGATTAGCATTTGCAACACTGTAAGTAGAATTTTATGGGTACAAGGACTGTGGTATGTGTTTGCATTGTATACAGCAGATGCAGATTATGTTCAATCCACCTTTAAGACTCTCCCACTGACCATGCCCATTGTTTGCCATGGTGCGTATGTTTGCCGCAGGTCAGCATCTCCCTGCTGGGGGTCCCAGTGCATTATTTTGCCCAGTGGCCCATGATACTGATAAGGTGGCACTGCCCATGAGTGGCTCCTGGTGCCTTTACTGGGTCACCAGCTTTAAATCCCCTGCCACATTGCATGCCATGGAGCTTAGGGCCCCATAATCTCCTACTGCCTGGGGGCTCCATGAGTTGTCAGTCCACCCCTGGGTTAAAACCACCTTCTTGGGTGAGAACAGAAATTGATGCTTTCCCTGCCTGAACTGCATACAATGCAATTTGAAGATGAAAGGAGATAATTATATTCATCCAAGCAATTGACAAAAAGTCAGGATAAAGTGTTTTCACACGTGTCAGTCTATATATGTAATCTATATCTTAATATGCCCATGCAAGCTGATTTATGTGGGAGAAGCCACACAAAAAATTAAAGACAGAATTGCCAACACCAAAGCTCCATTAGCAATAAACAACCTGGAGTGCCAGTACCGAAACATTTTTTAGAACAGGGACATAAGGATTCAGATCTGTAATTTATGATTTTGGAAGACGTGTCCAGGGACAGGAGGAGTGGGGACAGAATTTTAAAATTAAAACAAAGAGAGGTATGGTGGATTAAGAAATGTTACACCAAATACTCCTCCTTGTAGAGCACTATTGGATAACTGCCCAGGACTATTATCCTCAAATGCTGTATTGTAGCTATACATAATGCATATAAGGGATGTAGTGGCCCCATAGTATAGGTGCTTTACTTTTGTAGATTTTTGATAGGAAAGGAAAAATCTAGTCAAGCCTGACTGTAAATGCAGGCCTAAATGTTTGATCTGAGCTAGGGGAGTGGCTCAGGGAGGGGCTGGAGGTAGAGGGGAGGAACACCCCTTGGAGATCCCTCCCCCTTGAGCTTGGAAAGTTCTGGAAAGGGGGGTGGAGGAGGAGGTATCACTTCCTGATGTATGAGAAAAACGAGGGTAAGTATTGCGCTTAGGATTATTATGGATTGATTAAGCTGCTGCCCTCCAGTGAATTCTTCCTTATAGGCAGAATGTAATAAAAGATAATTGACAATATCTGGATATGGCGCTGCTTTAGGCGACTGGATTGACCTTAGAAACTGTCAATTTCATAGAGAACCGATCCCTACCATTATCATAAGGTACATAGAAAGTGTAGTTATTATTAGCTGGTTGCAAGCAAAGGTGCTATTGATCCAAATATTTGGTGTACAAATGTGCAAAAATAAATAAAAATGGGTTATAAATATAATGTGCGCAATAAAACTAGAGTGAAATTTATCATTTGGTTAAAAACCTGTGTACATTAGCAAATGTGGTGTGAAATATGTGATCACAAATATGTAATATTCAAAGTTGGTTAAATTGCACTAAAAACAACATATTTCAAGGGAAATTCAAAGCTTACAATATTGCCTATCCACCCCTAGGTGGATCTGTATTATCCTGTTATTGGCTGAGAGTTCATAGATGTAACCCAATTCATATATCAATAGTTCAATAATTGACAATTA
>BLSH010223757.1:147914-171236 GCA_018402905.1 Glandirana rugosa | reverse complement strand
ATTGACAATATCTGGATATGGCGCTGCTTTAGGCGACTGGATTGACCTTAGAAACTGTCAATTTCATAGAGAACCGATCCCTACCATTATCATAAGGTACATAGAAAGTGTAGTTATTATTAGCTGGTTGCAAGCAAAGGTGCTATTGATCCAAATATTTGGTGTACAAATGTGCAAAAATAAATAAAAATGGGTTATAAATATAATGTGCGCAATAAAACTAGAGTGAAATTTATCATTTGGTTAAAAACCTGTGTACATTAGCAAATGTGGTGTGAAATATGTGATCACAAATATGTAATATTCAAAGTTGGTTAAATTGCACTAAAAACAACATATTTCAAGGGAAATTCAAAGCTTACAATATTGCCTATCCACCCCTAGGTGGATCTGTATTATCCTGTTATTGGCTGAGAGTTCATAGATGTAACCCAATTCATATATCAATATATATATATATATATATATATATATATATATATATATATGTGTGTGACACGTGCTCCCCTCAAGGTCCCCTCCTTACCAGAGCGCACTACCCCTGCAGGTAACGCCTTTGAGAACGTCGATGACGAAACGCGTCAGTCGGTACCTAGCTTTACGTCCGTTGGTCACATCCGGTCGTTCGGGAGCAAGTTGGTACACAGGACTTTATCTATGGGAGGTTGCGTTCACCAAGCTCAACCAGGCACTGTGACATTGGAGGACGGTTTTTATGTAATTTATGCCGCATTTTGAAATTTTTTACATGTAACCCAAAAGTGACGAATAAAGTGAGGTTATATTAATTTTACATATCACGCTATGGGTCTCCTTTTTTCCTTTTTTTCCTTGGGATCTGACACTGAGAGTGAGATCGTCCCTGGAGCAGGACCAGAACCAACATCAAGGATACTTCTAGGCACTTCACCCCTGCAGGGGTAGTGTGCTCTGGTAAGGAGGGGACCTTGAGGGGAGCACATGTGACCCACATCAGGCACTTTTTGGAGACACTCAATAATCTTCTGGATTTAAAAGACTGGAAGGAGATACCTTGAAGCACCGAGCACTTTGGGGGAATTTATAATTGTCAATTATTGAACTATTGATATATGAATTGGGTTACATCTATGAACTCTCAGTCAATAACAAGATAATAGAGATCCACCTAGGGGTGGATAGGCAATATTATAAGCTTTGAATTTGCCTTGAAATACGTCGTTTTTAGCGCAATTTAACCAACTTTAAATATTACATATTTGTGATCACATATTTCACACCACATTTGTTTATGTACACAGGTTTTTAACCAAATGATAAATTTCACTCTAGTTTTATTGCACACATTATATTTATAACCCATTTTTTATTTATTTTTGCACATTTGTACACCAAATATTTGGATCAATAGCACCTTTGCTTGCAACCAGCTAATAATAATTACACTTTCTATGTACCTTATGATAATGGTAGGGATCGGTTCTCTATGAAATTGACAGACACCCATACATGTGGAGTTACTAAGGTCAATCTAGTCGCCTAAAGCAGCACCATATCCAGATATTATCAATTAACTTCCTGATGTATGACAAGGATCCCTGACCAATCCACAGGCTGGATTGGCAGGGCGCAAGCCTCCTTAAATACAGCAATCTGCCAGCAGGAGGTAGGAGAGTTCAGGTGGAAGAGTGAGGATGTGGTCAGGAGCTGCGGATCAGGCCTCGCCCGGGAGGGAAGCCCCCAGTCTGGGGGGGGGGGTGGCCTTGAGGCTTGGGTGCAGCAAGGAGTCGGCTCCTGGAGTGGCACAGGAGAAGCAGGAGAGCAGCTGAGGTCTACATGGAAGAAGACACTTTAAGGAATCCACCATATAGTCAGTGAGTGGCAGCTCCCTGGGAGTTGGATGAGAAGGCTGGGACAGTCTGTGAGGAGAGAGTATAGTTTGTGGAGGCCGGTAGGAGCCAACCAAGGGGAAGGAGAGCAATTAGACCACAGGGCAGACCGGATGGGTCTGGAAGATGGATGGGCAGGGAGTTGTAGTTCATCCAAAGGCCCGGCTAACACCAACGTATTTTGCTACACAATAAGAGGGTGTATGGTTTCAGTGAAGGAACCCTGCAACTCTTACCCACAAAGGGTGGTTCTGAGGCCTTGCCCGCGGCTGCAGCAGGCCTCACCATGTGCTAGTCGTGGTGAAGAGGAAGTGTCATTGAGGTCTGATAAATTTCCCTTCAGACCAGGAGTACAGGAGAAGTGTAACGGTTAGCAAGTAGTATGCTGGAGAGAAGTACAGGAGAAGTGTAACGGTCAGCAAGTAGTGTGCTGGAGGAGAAGTGTATATACCGGAGGTGTATATAGTAGGTCCTATGTTCTATTACTGGGCATCCCACAGTCATCACTAATCCCTATCCAAGTTCAAACCCCTAAATAAAACAACAAAAACAAAGTACCCATCTGTTCAGTGACTTCGGATGTGCTTGAGGGCAGTGGGCAGATGGACCACAACTATCAGCCACTCTCAAGGGAGCACATGGCTACAGGGAGAAGGCTGCAATATAGATAGCAGCAGTAGATTTATTTCCATGCAGCTAATTAATTCCGAAAGGAATACAAAGAGTTAAGTGCAAATGAGTGTTATTTACAAATACTGGGAAGCCGCACCATGTAGCCCCACCCTCAGACAAAGTCGTAATGATGAAATGCTTCAGGGTGGGACTATACAGCGACTAGTGACATCATCACGCCTCCTGGAGGTAGCGAGTATAGAGGACATAGCCTGCTGATACAGACAGTGGAGTGGAGGCGGTAATCATGTCCAGCCATCCGGGGGTAATCTGACTGATATAATTTTATACATGCTTTAAATTGTTTTTATCTATGTAAGTACAATTCTGCGGGGGGTTTTGGGGGCAATTAAGTGTTCATACGGAGTCACGCTATGGAGTTATGCTTTATTTCTTGCGAGAGTTCAGCATGAGTTATCATCCATAAGCATTGGTGGCCAGTGTGTGGGGAGATCGCAGAGAGTCATCAGTGTAATGCGCATTGCGGTAAGTGTTGAATTCAAAGGAAACTGGACTCACTTTGGGTGATTGTGGTGATTAGAGTGACGGAGCACATCTGAGTTGGATTCCACTGATGTCGCATCCATTGAGAGGCTTTTCTTACACACTTATGGTGGACTATTATATAACTTTGTTCAGTGTGCTATATACAGTCAGGTCCATAAATATTGGGACATCAACACAATTCTAATCTTTTTGGCGCTATACATCACTACAATGAATTTGAAATGAAAAGAATAAGATGGGCTTTAACTGCAGACTTTCAGCTTTAATTTGAGAGTATTTACATCCAAATCAGGTGAACAGTGTAGGAATTACAACAGTTTGTATATGTGCCTCCCACTTTACTTATTTTTATATTTTTGGACCTGACTGTATAAGGAGTGTATTACCCATTTGAGTGTATACTCATTTTGAAATTGATTTAACTAGTAGATGTTTTTGGTGATATAAGTTTAACCACTTAAGGACTAGAAGGATTTCCCCCTTTTACTTTCTGCTATAATACATATCCAAAAAATATATATCAGTTTTATTTTTGGTAAAAAAAAATTGCAATAGGTGTATATTGATTGGTTTGCGGAAAAGTTATCGCGTCTACAAACTATGGGATAGATTTAGGAACTTTTATTTTTTTTATTGTTTCTACTGGTAATGTCGGCGATCTGACCCTGGGTGTGTTCTAACTGTAGGGGGGATGAGCTCACTGGGACATGACAGAGATCGCTGTTCCCGATCACAGGGAACAGAAGATCTCTGACATGTTATCTGGCAGAATGGGGATCCGCCTTGTTTACATAGGCAGATCCCCATTCTGCCTCTGTACACGGCAATCACAGGTCGCTGGCAGACAAAGATTCTGCCCAACCCGTGGCCTCCTTTACCACATGCATGAACCCATGTATGGGTATCCGACCACCTTGCCACAGTATATGTGCGTGAGCTGGTCGGCAAGTGGTTAAAGTGATACTAAACCCTCAAGTTTTTTTCTCCTATATCTGTTATTAAATAATAGCATCAACCATAACAGAAAAAAATCAAAATGTTTCCAGCAGTGCTATCACCACCAAAGCAATGAAAGTACATATACAATAAGGTGCATATATAAAGTGCATATGTATTAAAAAAAGTCCAATGCTATTGTCAGGACCTGTGTCCTTGCTTGGGTCACCTGCTGGTGGCAGTGTTTGGAAAAACAAATGGTGTAGTTCTGGTCTCCCAGGCGTCTCCCAGGAGATTGATCATACAGGTCGTTAAGCTGCACCTGATGAGTACATATATGCAATATATGTACTCTCAACTTAAGCACGGCTTCAATAGTGAATTTAATAAGGCTAACCAGAAGGGGAATGGCATGTGCGTTCCCTCCTTAGTGCATATATATTATGCAATACCCAATACTGACCAAATAGATATAGCAACTAAGAGGTTAATAGTATAGACGGATTCTTTGTCCGTAAGAACAACAAGTGAGGAAAATGACATCAGCCGGCATCCTATGCCATCTAGTGGTGCCAAGGAGCCGTTGCTTAAAGATGGGTCGGTTTTTTCGTATGGCCAGCCCTTGTGACCAAGTCAGAAGTGACGAAACGCGTCAGCGGCGTGGCCATACGACGACCCAGGCAGAGCGAGTGTGTAAAGAAGGTGACATTGTGGCGATCACTGACTGGTAACAGACTGCACAATATGCATCAATGACTGTTTTAAAAGACTACATGTAAGCACATTTTTATTTGAATAAAGCTGGATTATTTTATGTGATACACTATGAGAGGCTTCTTTCTATTTGCTCCCCGTATGAGCCATTAGTCTGTAGAGGGGTAACGGAGGAAACGGCTGACTCTGGTGGTTCCGCAGACTGGATGAAATTATTACCTTATTAATCCCGGTGAGCCTCAGTGTGTTTATGTTTTTTACGTGGTGGCACTGGTGGAGGAAGTTCCAGGCTGGAGATATCACGAATATGGACATTTGATTTGTTGCTTTGAAATACAGAGCCCTTGCACTTTATATGCACCTTATATGTTTTTGAAATATAGCATTGGACGTTTTTAATATATATGCACTATACATATGCACCTTATTGTATATGTACTTTCATTGCTTTGGTGGTGATAGCGCTGCTGGAAACATTTTGAGTTTTTTCTGTTATGGTTATTGTTTGATATATTTAAAGTAGCAGCACACTTTATAAACATTTATAGTTTCCATTAACCACTTCCATACAGGACACTTACACCACCTTCCTTACCAGGCCAATTTTCAGCTTTCAGTGCTCTCACACTTTAAATGATAATTACTCAGTCATGCTACATTGTACTCAAACAAAAATGTTATCATTTTTTTTCTCACAAATAGAGCTTTCTTTTGGTGGTATACAATGACTGCTGGGTTTTTTATTTTTTTCAATATAAGCGAAAAAGTAGCGAAAATTTTGAAAAAAAAACACTTTATTTTAGTTTGTTTCGAAAAATTTAGCAAAAAAGTCATTTTTCTTCATAAATTTGGGCCATAATTTATACTGCTACATATCTTTGGTAAAAATAACCCAAATTAGTGTATATTATTTATTCTCTGTGAAAGTTATAGAGTCTACAAGCTATGGTGCAAATCATTGAAAATTGATCACACCTTATGTACTGACCACCTATCTCATTTCTTGAGACCCTAACAAGCCAGGAAAGTACAAATACCCCCCAAATGACCCCTTTTTGGAAAGTAGACATTCCAATGTTTTTAGTAAGAGGCATGGTGAGTTTTTTGAAGTTGTAATTTTTTCCCACAATTCTTTGCAAAATTAAGATTTATTTTTTTTTACACAAATTTGTTATAACAACAAGTTATTTCTCACACACAGCATATGCATACTTGCAATGACACCCCAAAACACATTCTGCTACTCCTCCTGAGTATGGCGATACCCCATGTGTGAGACCTTTACACAGCCTTGCCACATACAAAGGTCCAACATTGAAGTAGCACCTTTAGGCGTTCTATGAGCATAAATTACACATCTAATTTCTCAACCACCTATTACACTTTTGAAGGCCCTGGAGCACCAGGACAATGGAATTGCCCACAAAATGATCCCATTTTGGAAAGCTAACACCCAAACGAATAATCTATGAGGCATAATGAGTCTCTTGAACTGTTCATTTTTTTTCCAGAAGTTTTTGGAAAATGTGGAAAAAAATGAAAACACATTTTTTTTTTACACAAAGCTGTCCATTTATAAGATATTTCCAACACATAGCATGTACATAGGAAAAATGACACCTCAAAACACATTCTGATACTACTCCTGAGTATGGCGATACCACATGTGTGAGACTTTTACACAGACTAGCCACATACAAAGGCCCAACATCCAAGTAGCACCTCCAGGTGTTTCTAGGGGCATAAATTACACACATAAATTCCTGCCAACCTCTTACATTATTGAAAGCTCTTCGTATTTCTAACACATAGCATGCACTATAATACCAATTACAAACCAAAATACATTCTGCTGAGCAAAGGGTAAAGAAAAGATTACCTGCGGTTTAGTAGTGCAGGGGCCCACAGAGGAAAGCATCGGTCCAGGCAGCAGGCATGAATGTGGACAGCCACAGCAAAACAGACAGCAGGCAGCAATACTGTCCATAATCAGTACAGTTAGAGATATTAGCAGCACAGCCAAAGTATTGGTCCAGGTAGCAGGCAGGGATGTGCAGCTGGCAGGAATACTGTCCATAGTACAGGCAGCAGGCAGAGATATGGTCAGTACAGCCAAAGTATTGGTCCAGGCAGCAGGCACATGGTCCATAAAAAGTCCTGGGTCAGTGCAGGCAGAGATATTGTCAGTACAGCCAAAGTATTTGTCCAGGCAGCAGACAGGACCATCAAGCTTAGGGCCTCAGGAAAGAATGGGGATAGGGGGACAGGGGTAGAGGCTTCTCCCACCCAATCTCTTTGAAGCCTCCGGACACCAGACCCTGTTCTGGAAATTATAAAACAAAGAAAAAAACAATAACAGTTTTTCTCAAATCAGAACATCATTCTGGAGCCCCTCACATATGTGAGACCCCTGTGTAGCAGGGTGAAAGATCAGTCCAAGGGGCAGGCAAAAACATGGTCAACATTCCGAGGTCAGTGCAGGTAAAAGACAGAAATAGACGGTAGGCAGAAGCATAGTCGATACAATCCAAGGTCAGTTCACGTGAAAGCCAGAAATATGGCGGATAAACAATGCAGACGGCAGGTAGAGGCGTAGTTCATAAACAGGCCAGGGTCAGTTCACATGGAAGGCAGTGGCATGGTTGGTTGAGGCAACAGGGAACTAATCAGCACAGGAATTGAAAATGGGGAAATGGCAGTCTACTTGAAATATGGGCTAATAATTTACAAGGGTATGATAGCGTCGGAAGCATTCTCCGTGACAAAGGCCAGGTTGGGAGGGACATTGGGGACAATGGAAACTAGTGTCTCTCCTAACTCCTCTTTTGCTGCACACCCGACATTTTTTTTTTGGCGTCGTCTTCGGTTTGCCGATGGTGGAATCTTTTCATAAAAATGACGCTCATGCAGTCTGCTGACACAATCAGAGTGAAGGCTTTCTGAGGGGGATCCTTGTGGATATAGCAGGGCAGTGATGACATCTTCAATACATTTTAGGAAGGTGATGGATACTTGGTGTTGGGTCGATTTTTGATAAGTGATAAATGAGTTGTACATGGCTAAATGAAAGAGGTAAATAGCAACTTTTTTATACCAGAAGAGGGGTTTTCTTGTGGATAGGTAGGGCTACAACATCTGATCATTTAAATCCACCCCCCCCATGAATTTATTGTATTCGTGGATACAGCAAGGCTTTCGAACTGGTTCGCTTCCTTTGGGAACTTCCACCGAGGTGTCATCATGGATAGTTGACATGACGTATACGTCCTTCTTATCCCTCCACTTCACGGCCAACACTTCCTCGTTCCTCAGGCTTTCCGATTCCCCCCTTTGTAGCCTTGTGGTGAGAAGATGCTGTGGGAAGGGATTCCTGTTTTTCCTTGCTGTACCACAGGCCAATGTTTCACTTAGGTAAAGGTGGCATAAAAGGGGTAAACTAGTGTAGTAGTTGTCCATATAAATGTGATACTCCTTTTGGAAGAGTGGGAATGCCAACTGCCAGACAATTTTCCCGCTTGTTCCCATGTATGGTGGACACTCAGGGGGCTGGAGCTGGGAATCTTTGCCTTCGTACACATGAAAGGCATAGACATAACCGGTGGAGCTTTCACAAAGCTTGTTGAGCTTCAAACCGTATCTGGCCCTCTTACTTGGGATATACTGTTTGATTCCCAGCCGGCCTGTGAAATGGACCAGGGATTCGTCCACAGATATGTCAGGGGTGTAAAGCTCGGAAAACCTCTTGGAGAAATAATCAATAAGGGGGCGAATTTTATATAACTTGTCAAAGGCGGGATGATTTCAGGTGGGGGGCACTGCGTGTTGTCACTAAAATGCAGGAAGCACATTATAATTTCATAGCGGGACCTGGTCATGACACTTGAAAAAACTGGCATGTGGTGGATGGGGTGGGTAGACCAATACGTGTGCAACTCGTTCTTTTTTGTAAGCCCCATGTTGAGTGTCAGGCCTAAAAATACTTTAAACTCCTCCACGGTTACGGGTCTCCATTCTGGGGGGCGGGCATAACTTGAGTTGGGGTGGTTTGCTATAAATTGACGAGCAAAAAGATTGGTTTGGTCCACAATGTTTTGGACCAACTCGTCAGAGAAAAATAAATTTAAAAAATCTATTTCGGAGAAGCCATCTGTGTTGACTTGAACGCCTGGCTGTCCTGTAAAAGGGGGGATTGTGGCTGACCCTGTGGTAGAAGGCAACCACAATGGGTTTGCCAAGGCCTCCAGGAGCTGAGTTTGGGCCCTAATTCTTTGGCGTGAAATGCCAGCGCTTGTACTGGGCATTTTCTCGTGGGATCTAGCGCCATTGGCATTTGCCGATTGGCCATTGGGGTGTCTTGCACTGCTGGTTGCTGCCTGGTCTTCAGTCCGTCTTCTTTTAGGACGGACTGCTTCCTCTTCAAATTCTGATGAAGATGTACTGTCTTCAGTGGGCACGTATTCGGAACCAGAACCGGAATCAGAACTGTGACTGGGCAGTGAGAGCTCCCCGCTTATCTCATCGGTCAGGCTCAGTATCTGATATGCCTCTTCTGTAGTGTATAATCTCTTTCTGGACATGATGACAGGTACTCTGATTGGTGACAGGTACTTGGACTGGTGACTACTCTGATTGGTGACAGGTACTCTGGTGACAGGTACTGATTGGTGACAGGTACTCTGGTGACCGGTACTCTGGTTGGCAACAGGTACTCTAGTGACAGATACTCTGGTTGGTGACAGGTACTCTGGTGACAGGTACTGATTGGTGACAGGTACTCTGGTGACAGGTACTCTGATTGGTTACAGGTACTCTTGATTGGTGAAAAGTACTCTGGTTGGCGACAGGTAATCTGGTGACAGGTACTTTGGTGACAGGTACTCTGGTGACAGGTACTCTGGTGACAGGTACTTTGGTGATAGGTACTCTGATTGGTGACAGGTACTCTGATTTTGACAGGTACTCTGGTGACAGGTACTCTGATGACAGGTACTATGGTGACAGGTACTCTAATTGGTGACAGGTACTCTAATTGGTGACAGGTACTCTGATTGGTGATGGGTACTCTGGTGACAGGTACTCTGATGACAGGTACTCTGATGACAGGTACTCTGATGACAGGTACTATGGTGACAGGTACTATGGTGACAGGTACTATGGTGACAGGTACTCTGATTGGTGACAGGTACTCTGGTGACAGGTACTTTGGTGATAGGTACTGTGATTGGTGACAGGTACTCTGATTGATGACACTCTACTAATACGCCTAATAAATCCCTGTCTAGGCAGACAAAGACAGGAGGGGAGAGGATGAATACTAACAACTATTACTCTCCTAATATTAGCACTAAGAAAATAGAATCGAAAAAACAAATTCCAAACCCACCCACCACCCCAAGAAGGCCAAATACGAAGGGGAATAATGGGGGTAATGCCTCTGCAACTGGTGGATGGAGGGATGCACCAATGAGGGGGAGACCTAGATGGATGATCCACCCGGTATCTACACAGGTACAACAGCCGACCCCCACACAGAATTACTACCAACCATTGGAACATCTTGCACAGAACCCACACAATGGTAGTGATTTTTTAGGGAGAGGAAGGGGACGGGGGAGAGGAAGGAATCACCCCCCTTACTACAGGCATCAGGGGGACAGAGGACAGTATATGAAGTACAAAATAGAAGAAGAGGATGTAGAGCTGCGAGAAGGCTCCAACTCATGAAAACGAAGGACAGTATAAAGGGGCAAGGGATTTTTAACCTAAGCCGGGTTGAACTTTCTGAAAAGGAGGTACATATACTTGACTTGGGTTTAAATTGTGCTCCAAAACACCCCATTAATAAATTTAGTGTGTTTATTGATGCACACAAATTTGTTAGAACGTTAAATATTAAAAAATATTTTATCAACAACCCTGTTACCTCTATTAGTAATTCTACCAATGCCGTGAGAGGCATTGATAGTGGTTTAAGAAACCAATCGTTTTGGAATCCTCCTGCAACCAACAATCATTACGTAAAGTTTTTCAAGAATTTGGTCCTACGTGACTTGGAAGAATTAACCCCTAAGAAACATTTAAACCCTAGACATATCAAGGAGGGCATAGAAAGCTTGGAAAAAAAACAAAACATTATTATCAGACCTGCCAATAAGGGCCACGGGGTGATAATTTTGGACAAACAATTCTATGTAGACCAGGTTAATGATATGCTAGCAGATGAAGGAACTTATCATAAATTGATAAGAGACCCCACCAATAGATATAAGGATGAATTGAAGTCTCTTGTTGATGAAGGGAGTAGGACAGTGGTTTTGAGAAGGAAAGAGCGGGCCTATTTGGTGCCCAGCGTCTGTCGTATTCCCATTATATGCACACTCCCTAAAATACATAAAAACTCAGCGTGCCCACCACCCAGACCCATTGTTAATGGGATTGGGTATGTGACAGCGAGATTAGGTGAATACTTCGACAAACTGCTGCAACCCAGTGTGATAGTTACTAAAGCACATCTAAAGGACATTAAGATTTACTTGTAGCATTGGAAAACATTAAGTTACAGAATGAGAAATCAACATATCTGGTGACGGCAGATGTTGCATCACTATATACTAATATTTCCCATGATGATGCGATGTTAGCACTGAATTGGGCTTTGAGTAAGAGGGAGGACTTACCTATGGAACAGAAGGCGTTCACGGTTAAGTCTTTGGACTTTTGCCTATGGCATAACTACTTCTGGTTCCAGAACACCTTCTATGCCCAATCCAGTGGTGTTGCCATGGGGGCCAAGTTCGCTCCCAGCTTAGCAAACATCTTTATGGCTGAATGGGAAGACAGATATGTATTCTGCAATCGGAGACCAAAATTATTGTTTTATCTTGGTTTATTGATGACCTGTTCTTTATTTGGGAGGGTTCTCCTGAATCTTTAGAACAGTTCATCGGTACTCTTAACAACAACCATAATAATATTAGGTTGGAATACCAATGCAGCCAGACTGAGATTAATTTTCTTGATTTAACCATATACAGGAGGGATGATGCCCTAGCTACTAAGGTTTATTTTAAGCCTGCAGATCGCAATAGCTATCTGTCGATTTGCACTGGGCATCATCCCTCCTGGTTACAAAATATACCGAGGGGACAACTCACATGGATGAGGAGGAATTGTACCTCAAGAGAACATTTTTTGGAGCAATCTGAGATTATAAAGAATAAGTTAGTCCAAAAGGGGTATAGGATCCAGCAGCTGGAATCAGAGATCCAGAGGATTGGGGATATTCAGAGAGACAACCTTTTGGTGATTAAACAAAAACCAGCAATAGAGGATGAAAATAAACAGTGGAGTTTTATATCAGACTATCATGAGCAATATCGAGAAGTAGAGGATATAATATCCATACACTGGCATCTTCTAAGAATGGATGGAACTCTAGGACCAGCCCTTCCTACTAGACCTAGCTTCATATATAGGAGATCACTAGAGTTGATCGAACCTCTGGAAGTTCGGGTTCTGCTGGTTCGGCCGAACTTCGGAACAAAGTCCAGGTTCGGGTCCGGACAGGACCCGAACTTTGACCCGGACCCCGAACCCCATTGAAATCAATGGGGACCCGAACTTTTAGGCACAAAAATGGCTGTAACAAAGTCCTGGAAAGTCCTAGAGGTCTGCAAAAGGAAGGAAAATGTGGGTAAGGGTAGGACAAGTGCGCTACAAAGAAATGGGGATAGGGAAATAAAAGCATTTTTAAACTAAAATCACAGAAAAAAATCAAAAATGGAGGTGATGTGGACCATCTTCAAACTGTGTGAGAAAAGTATAAATTAGTGGGAGAAGCCATATCACTGTTCTACAACTGCTAATTTATAGTTTTCACACACAGTTTGAAGATGATTGTAGAACAGTGATATGGCTTCTCCCGGCTAATTTATACTGTTATACAAGTTTTGAAAATTGCTGTAACAAAGTCCTGGAAAGTCCTAGAGGTCTGCAAAAGGAAGGAAAATGGGGGTAAGGGTCGGACAAGTGCCCTACAAAGAAATGGGGACAGGGAAATAACTTAAAAGCATTTTTAAACTAAAATCACATAAAAAAATCTAAAATGGAGGTGGATGTGGACCATCTTCAAACTGTGTGTGAAAAGTATAAATTATCGGGAGAAGCCATAGCAGTGTTCTAAAATCATCTTCAAACTGTGTGTGAAAAGTATAAATTAGCCGGGAGAAGCCATATCACTGTTCTACAATCATCTTCAAACTGTGTGTGAAAACTATAAATTAGCCGGGAGAAGCCATATCACTGTTCTACAACTGCTAATTTATAGTTTTCACACACAGTTTGAAGATGATTGTAGAACATTGATATGGCTTCTCCCGGCTAATTTATAATTTTCACACACAGTTTGAAGATGATTTTAGAACACTGCTATGGCTTCTCCCGCTAATTTATACTTTTCTCACACAGTTTGAAGATGGTCCACATCCACCTCCATTTTTGATTTTTTTTTTTTTGTTTAAAGATTTTAATTGAATTTTGTACAAGATACAAAAAAAAGAAACAAAATATAGAAAAATAGAAAACATCATAAGAGACCTACTGGCCTCCAACATATTGGCAATTGAAGAGAGGTATGTGATAGCCTCGCAGGGCCAATAGCAGAAAAATGGTCAGTGAACAAGAATATATTCAAAAATACAAGCATTTACCAGGCCTGAGCTGATTGGAGGACACAATGAGTAGACTGTCCTTCAGATTTGCTCTCTACAAGGTAATTCTCCACCCACCCCCAACGGGAACAAGCTGTGTGTCGAGAGGCACCAGGACGAACCAAAAGGATGATAAAATTCCTCCAGCGACAATATGTGTAAATAGCTTTTTTATTATACTCAATGATGACCTACCGGCCACAATCGGCCTGGAAATCCCATAGAGTTAATGACCAGATTCCTCCACTCTGGTAGAGGGAAGACAGAAGTCAAACACCCAACTAAGTACCATAAGGGACAAGCCCTGGAACTCATCCCCAGTCCAGGGGTTTAGTGATGCAATTCTGTCATTAACTCTACAGCAAGAGCCAACATGAAGAAGTAAAGCTTAAAAGATCAGGAGAAGCGATAGAAACACATAGAGAGGAGAAGAAGAGAGCAGAAAAAGGAGAAAGAGTCGATAAGGTTAGGGCACCAGGGAGTTTTAGAATATAAGCGAGTCTCAATTATATCATAGAGGAATATTCAGGTATACCTTCCAAGGGTCCCAGATTATATCAAATTTGGGTGATGTATCTAATATTATATTGGCGATCCTCTCCCTTGTCATGATCCAAGAAATTTTTTGTTTAGCGGCTTGGAAGGAGACTGAAGGGCTTTTCCATGCCCTGGCAATTGTAATTTTGGCTCCCAGAAGAATGAAATGGGTAAGTTTAAAAAGGGGCTTGGTGAGGCCTTCAGGTCTAGCGTTAAGGAGGGCTATTTCTGGGTTCTGGGGAATCGCCTGCCCTGTGATTTTTCTTAATAGGTGAAATATTCTGTTCCAGAAGCCTCGGACACGAGGGCATTCCAACCAAGTGTGGAAGAAGGAGCCCAAGAGTCCGCAACCCCAGAAACACAAAGCAGAGGACTTTGGGAACATGGCCGCCAATCTGGTTGGAACCAGGTACCAGCGCATGAAGACCTTAATGTTGGCCTCCCGTAGGGCAACATTAATCATCCCCTTGGAGGGGAATTCCACTTCTCTACCTCCCAATCAACCCCTAAGTCTTTTTCCCACTTATTAACAAAGGTGGGTTTATCCGGATATTCCGTCAGGGATGCATAGATTAATGAGATACCACCTTTATGGACCTCAAATTCTGAACACCATTTTTCGTAAGGTGTAACTCCCGTAGAATCATTTCTAAGCCTCCATAAAGAGGACAGAAAGTGATATATTTGTTGGAATCTAAACTTTTCGGTGGGGGGGCATATCCAATTTGCTAATGCAATATTCTAGAGTGATAGGACCCGTAGAAGTAAAAAAGTGTCCTATGCGATATAAACCTTTGTTTGTCCACCATTGAAAAGCCTGGATTTCAAGGCCTGGGGGAATCTGGGGTTGTTGAATAAATGATCTAGGGGACGTAGATGTGATATTAAGTAAGGGGGTTTAAGCACAGAATCGAAGAGGGTCATAGAGTGAGATAGAGTAGGTGCTAGGTTCAGGCGCCTCAACTTACGGGGAGCCCCCACCAAAAAGTCAATAGTGTTTAGTGGAACATACTGTCGCTCCATCGATATCCAGTCGGGCCTGTCTCCCTTAGCGTATATAGCTGAAAACTGGGCTGTTTGGGCGGCTTGATAGTATTTAAAGAGGTGTGGGAGTCCCAAACCACCCTGGGCACGTCTCCTATATAAAACATTAGCTTGACATCTATAACCCCTCCGACCCCAGACAAATTTAAATATACGAGATTGCAGCTTTTGCAGTTGTTGTTTCCTCATAGGAATAGGAAGGGATCTGAAGAAGTACAGGACTCTGGGCAGTAAGGTCATCTTGACCGCGTTTATTCTGCCAATCCATGAAAGACTCTCCTGATCCCACCTGGACAGATCCTCAGAAAGTTTCTGAAGTAGCGGAGGGTAGTTGGCCTCATATAAGTGTTTGATATCGGCTGTCAGGCTGACCCCCAGGTACGGGATGCTTTGGGAATTCCAGGAGAACTTGTATATTTCTCTGAGCTTCTGGACCATGAGGGCCGCAACAGAACCGTTTAAGGCCACCGATTTTGACCAATTTACGCAGAGTCCAGAAACCTCCCCAAACTCATGAGGTAAACTGATAACTTGGGGAGTGGAAGACATAGGTGTAGTGATAAATAAAAGCAGATCATCAACAAAAAGAGCACATTTATGTGACTGTGGTCCGCAATGTACTCCGCGTATTTCAGGGTTTTCTCTGATTGCAATAGCGAGGGACTCGATCGCTACAGCAAAAATTAGGGGAGATAGGGGACAACCCTGTCTAGTGCCCCTGGCAATATTAAGTGACTCCGAATAGAAGTTTTGTCATTTGACCTGGGCGCTAGGGTTGGAATAAAGGGCTTTTAAGGTTTGGATAAATTTTGGGCCAAAGCCCCATCTGGAGAGGATCTCAAACAGGTAGGGCTATTCTACTGAGTCAAATGCTTTTTGGAGGTCCACCAATAACATGTATCCTTCCTGATGGGGCCCCCCATCCCAATTTGAATTTAAAATTGAGATAATATCCACCGCTCTACGAATCTGATCTGGACCCTGCCTTCCCGGGATAAAGCCTACTTGGTCTTTGTGGACATATTCACTTATAAACTCAGACATTCTATTGGCCAGAACTTTAGTTAAGATTTTAAGATCATTATTAATTAGCGAAATGGGTCGGTAATTACTAATAATCAAGGGATCCTTACCGGGTTTCGGAACTACAGTGATGAAAGCTAGATTGGCCTCCTTCTGGAGCAAAGACCCTGCTTGGAGGGAATTAAAATGTTTGGCCAAATAGGGAGCAACTATGGGGCCAAAGGTTTTATAGTAGCCTGTGGAGAATCCATCAGGTCCAGGTGCAGAACCCTTCTTAAGTTTATTAATTACCCCCAGAATCTCGGCTGCCGTAACAGGTTGTTCAAGGGACTCCCTATGAACCGGATCGAGTTTAGGTAGCGAGATCTTATTCAGAAAGGTATCCAGGAGGTGGGGAGAGGTCTTGTTCCCTGCCTCATATAGACGGACGTAATATTTCCAAAAAGAGCTCATTATTATTTGAGGATTCTGAGTTAATTCCCCCCCAACATCCCTTATTTTAGGAAAGGAGAAGGTCCGAAATCGAGGGCACAGCCTGGCAGCCAGTTTAGGACCAATTTAGTCTTTTAGCAAATAAAAATGAGATCTTTTCCATTGGATTTGTTGTTCCGTCCTGGTGGTCAAGGCTAGGTCAAGAGCTACCCTACCTGATTCCAACTGTTCCTTAGAGTGTGGGGTCAGATTCTTCTTGTGGGACCTGGAGAGACCCTGGAAATCCTGTTCTAATTTCTTTAGAACACTCTCCCTCTCCTTCCTAAGTCTGGCCGACAACTGCATTATCCTGCCCCTCATCACCCCCTTGTGGGCTGTCCAAAGTATGGAGCAAGAGACCTCTCCATTATCATTTAGCTGAAAGTATTCTTTAAGTTCCTTCTCCAGTAAAGTGCAGTGGACTGGATTGTTTAAAAGAGATTCATTCAAGTGCCACTGAGGTTTCCCTTTTTGACCATGGGTCGCTTTGATTTGGATTACGACTATCGAATGATCCGACAGAGGAGAATCTCTTATATGGGCTTTAGAAATCAGTGGGATGAGAAAGGCAGGAGTAAAGATATGATCTATCCTTGCCAGGCTCTGGTGAGGGGCAGAAAAGTGGGTGTAATCTTTCACTTTAGGGTTAAGTTCTCTCCATATGTCTACAAGCCCCAAAGAGAATAAAGTTTTTGCTAATTTAAGGCTATGTCGGCAGAGGGTGTGAGGGAGGCCTCTTCCTGACTTGTCCAAAGAGTTATCAAAGGCCAAATTGGAGTCGCCCCCCAAAATTACATTCCCTTCCATGTGAGGAGAGAGAAGTTTAAACATTGTTTGGAAGAATTTTGATTGGCCCTGGTTTGGGGCATAGTAAGAAATGAAAGTATATACCGAACCCCCAACTTACCAGATAACAGTATGTACCTACCCTCCGGGTCTTTGATCTCTTTTTGGGGTAGAAACGCTACCTGTTTGGCAATGAAGACTTCCACACCTCTAGTCTTATTCGTAGCATTAGCCAAGAAAGAATGAGGATAATTAGAATGAACGTACTTGGGATTAAACTGCCCTGGAAAGTGTGTTTCCTGCAGTAGAAGCACATCATAATGCTGGGAATGGGCCATTGAGAAGTATTTTTTCCTCTTCATTGGGGAGTTGAGGCCCTGAACATTATGTGATGCTATTCTCAGTTTCTCTGAGGTGTTCGTGATCTTAGCCATTATTTCGGAAAGGAGATCTATGCATCTCTGAGGGAGATCTTACCTGAGTCTGGGCTTGGGAAATAAGGGACCAAACACCCATAGAACCTATGATGGGGGGGGCGTGGCTAGCGGCTCATGGTGGCAGACGTGTCTGGAGGGAGCTCTGAGACTCGGATCCATATCCAGACCGATCGCGGCAAGGAGACACGAATCGAGGGAAATCCCTTGGCACTACGAGCTCCCCGACAACCATACAGAGCGGTAGAGCCCAAGCTGAAGCCGTTTTGTACTCGGATAGCTGACCGGAGCGATCAGACTACGCGACACCACGGTCGCGGCCTAACACGAGGAAAGGACCGGTGAGCAGAGAACACCCACACACCGGTACCAGACGCACCACACGCTTCTCAGAACGTCGGCAGGCTGCTTGATCTCCACGATCACCCCGCTAGTTCTTCGGCGGCGGGAGCTAGGAGAGAGCCCAGGCTCATCCGAGGCCTATTAAGGCCTACCAAGTCACACTGATGCACCATAACCCACAAGGGATCAAAAGCCTCTCTTGCCTCACAACAACTGCATTAGGGACCACCTGCATTCTAGACCTCTACCGCAGAGATAATTTACAACTTAATAAGGACATAATCCCTTAAAAACCAAGATATAGGATTAATTACTGAAGCGGCCATCTTGGTACACCCAATTCCTCTATTGCAGAGAATAGGGCAGACGCCATCTTGGAATCTCCAGCAGCAATCCCCTTATCAATCCACACACACAGAGGAAGGAGATAAAGACTGAGAATCCTGCTTAATAGACACTCCTCAGCCCCACTGATAGAGGGGAGATGGCAATGTCATAATTCCACCAGATAGGCCACCACACACCCAGTTGTTAATACACGGTTGGGACCAACTATAAGATGGGCAAATCTCAAAAAACAAGCTCACAATCAGGATCGCAGGCACGATATCAACGCTCTCTAACTGGGTCTTCCTGCCCTGACATTGCGGACATTTTCAAAAACCAGTCTCAAAGAAATAGAAGCATGACAGGGTCTAAGAACCCACCACAGGATTACACAGATGAAGAGGACTATGATGATGAATCAATAGCTGCCTCAGACAGACCGACAAAAAGGACAACAAATCACGAACATCCTTTGACCTTTGGGGATATGACGGAAATAGCTGCAGATATCAAAAAATCCTTTTCTTCTGCAATTACTGACCTCAAAGCGGACATACTTGTACTAACGGAACAAATAGCAGCCAATGAAAAAATCGGGAAGCAAAGAGACAAAGCCATAAAAAGATTAGATCAAGTCACGGCCACTCACTCCATGCACTTGATCAATCTGAACAGACAAGTAGAAGACTTGGATAACAGAGGGAGGAGGAAAAATATAAGACTCAGAGGCATTCCAGAAACAATTAACCCAGAGGAAATAAAACCTGTCCTCACTTCCATTTTTAACAATGTTTTGGAAAGACCCATAGACTCTACAATCAAATTTGAAAGAGCCCACAGAGCCCTACGTCCCAAAGGCCCAGAGTCAGGACCACCTAGAGACATCATTTGTTGCCTCACTAATTTCCCCCTAAAAGAAGAAATATTGATGAAAGCTAGACAAAATGACCAGATCCTCTTCAATGGCGCCTCTATCCAACTTTTCCAAGATTTATCACCAATCACTCTCAAAAACAGAAGAGCAATAAAACCACTGCTTGACATTCTGAAGGAAAAAAAAAATCCATACAGGTGGATTTCGCGGTTCAAATAACTGTGGAAGGAAGACAGGTGCTTCTTCGCACCCCTGAAGACATACCATTCTTTTGTGAAGCAATACAAAGTGAAATAATCGAATTGCCGGATTGGTATCAAGAATTCCGCCTCCCTCCACAAACTCCAACAGCAGGGAACTCACCAGGAAAATCACCCCACAACTCTCCCTACCCAAAAGGGAAAAAACAAAAATATAATGAGGGACAAGGTACAAGTACCCCAACATCCAAAACCCCAAGAGTTAGAGACAACAGACACTGAAACCAACTCATCCATACTGGATAATACCTGAACATGCTGACAGAGAAGAACTACAAACCCCTGATAGCCTCAGCATATGGACTAGAACTTGTGTACATCTGTCTGATCCATTAACTAGGTTACTAGCAAAGAACAAGGACACATGTAGAATCATCACCAGACACAGAAAAGGGGAGACGGAGGACAATGGGTTTGTAGAGACAGGTATACAACAAGATCCCAGCTGTAACATGCATGGTCCTACAGACTAAACCATCCTCCCCGTGCCCTGGGAACAACTCCAAAGGGAGGGAAAAGAAGAAAAAGGGGGAGGTGGGGTTTTTTTTTTTTTTTTCTCCTACCCTCTACATGGGTCTAGACATGCTCATAAAACTTAGACAGAGACAAAGCTGATTGCTGTCAGGGGAGTTTAGTAGACGCCTTGGACATGCTTTACTGTTATTTACATAGACTAACACTGTTAATTTGGTTCAAGGTAATAATGTTAAGAATCGTCAAATTGCTTAGCGCCAAGGGGGTCTCATCCACAGAAAATAAGATTTCTCTAAACCTTATAGAATAAGCGACAATAAAAATCTCCTACAACAATTGGATTTGACAAAGGGGTGGGGAAGGGAGGAGGAGGAGAAGAATAGAGAGAAATGGAAAATGAGAAAAAGAAAACGTTGGACGAGGCCCTTGCGGCGACATTGTTGTGTTGTTCAGGTTACAATATCAGTTCTGAGTTTTATCAGCTGATATCAGTTTAAACACGTTCAATAATGTTTATATACTTGATGCGAGTAATCACATAACATCTAGTTTAATGCATTTCCACATATACAAAACTCCACTTCAACAGGAGTGACGCGCCTTGGATGTTACTCCCGTGCTAATTATGATACAACCTACCCAACTCATCCCAACACAAAGGTGACATTAACTAAATAATAATAACTGGGAAAATGTGTGGTGACCCACCCTTATGAAACATAACCTTACAAATATATTTCAATAGCAAACTATCCTCGCCAAACTTAAAAAACTGACCTAGCCCTACCAGGAAACCTCTTCCACGACCCCCAAAAGAAAGATAGAATAAATACTCTACAACGATACATTTCATTAATACATCTATTTCTAAAACCTCAACACATCTCTGCGGTTGCCGGAAACTTCAGAGACAGTGTTGTACAGAGGAAACTCTACCCCCTTCCACCCTTCTTCCCACCCCTCCCCTTCCCCTTCACCTTTCCCCACTTCCACTTATACTCTATACAAACATGGCATACACCAACCTAGGGAAAAACCCTACAATTGTTTCGCATAACGTCAACGGTCTTGGAACATCCGAAAAAAGACACAAATTACTAAAAGAACTTAAGAAGATTCAGCCACAAATAGTATTCTTACAAGAGACACACTTTAAAGGTACATCAATCCCCAAAGTAACCAATAACTTCTTTATCAAAGCCTACCATACAACTAACCCACAAGCCAAAACAAAAGGAGTGTCAATACTCCTGAGCAAAGACTCTACATTTCAGACTGAACATGTACTCGCTGACACTGAGGGCAGATACATATTCTTAAAAGGGACAATGTTGGGCACCCCGACAACCTTGGCAAATATTTACTTTCCAAATAAAGCACATACTTCCTTTTGCCAAAAAATAGTCGATGAATTAAAAAGCTTTATGTCTGGACGGTTAATACTCGGGGGGAGACTTTAACATACCCCTGAACCCAGTCCAAGACACTTCCACCGGGAAAACCAGTATCGCCTACCGTGTTCTTAAAAAAATTAAAACACTACTACAATCCCTTGCTCTTATCGATACGTGGAGACTACTCAACCCCAAAGAGAAAGATTTTACTTTCTTCTCAAATCCACATAAGAGATACACCAGAATCGACTATCTTTTCATTTCACAAAGAGATATCCCAACCCTTCAAAAGGCCAAAATAGGACACATAACTATAACGGATCATGCACCAATATCAATACACTTAACTACCAAGAAACAAGAACCCAAAACATTTAATTGGAGATTAAACCCCTCACTCATAACAGACCCGGAAATCTTAGCACACATCAAAAAGAACCTATCTAACTACTTCCTCAATAATTGCAATCCTGACACTTCACCATTCTCGATTTGGGAAGCACATAAATGTGTGATCAGGGGCGACTTCATTAAATGGGGAGCCAAAAAGAAAAAAGAAAATGAAAAACATATTACTAATCTTCTAACAAAAATCGGCCAATTAGAAAAATCACACAAGCTATCACAAGCTTTAGAAACTGAACAAAATCTAATCAACACAAGGAAGGAACTTCAAAATCTCCTGGACAAAAATACAAGAAGATCCCTTTTCCTTAAAAAAACAATATACTACGGACATGGGGACAAGAGTAGTAAGCTATTGGCAAGAGCCTTAAAAGACACAAAATTAGCAAACGCTATACACAGCATTCATGACCCCAAAGGAGCAGAACATTTTGAAACAAATAAAATCACAAAGATCTTTCAGGATTATTACACAAAGCTATACAATATCACCTCACAAGACAAAGCCCCAAACTCTACAGCCCCAAGAGCAACTCATATTAAAGAATTCCTACAACAAAGTAACTTACCCAAAATCACAGAAAGTGAAATTGAAGCCCTAGAAAAAGATATAACAATAGAAGAGATCACAGATACCATTTCAGGACTTAAAACAGGGAAAAGCCCAGGCCCAGATGGCCTTACATCTCAATATTATAAGACCTTCAACTCCATTCTAGCTAAACCACTAGCAGAAGCTCTTAATTACTTGAATAGGAAAACCGGGACATCGTCAGAATTCCTCGCAGCGCAGATTACCTTAATCCCAAAACAAGATAAGGACCACAAAAAATGCGCCAATTACAGACCAATATCACTCCTGAATCTTGACCTCAAGCTCTTAACAAAAATTCTATCCAACAGACTAAGACCCCTATTATCTAAAATAATAGGCCCGGAACAGGTAGTCCTCATGCCTGGTCGTGAAGCAAAGGATAACATTATTAAAACCCTAAATTTAATACACAGAGTGCAGAGCGAAAATGTCGAGGGCCTTCTCCTGTCGACAGACGCGGAGAAGGCCTTTGACAGAGTGGCGTGGGATTACATTCTCGCGACATGCGAGCATATAGGTCTGGGCAAGAAAATGATGTCCTGGATAGAGTTGAGCGAACCCGGACTGGTGTTCTGGTAATTTTAATGAAAAATCTTAAAAATGCTGTAAAAAAGCCCAGGAAGGTCCTAGAGGTCTGTAAATGTGGGTAAGGGTGGGACAAGTGCCCTACAAAGAAATGGGGACAGGGAAATAACTTTAAATATTTTTAAAAAAATAAAAACATAAAAATGCAAAAATGGAGATCATTTACATTAGGGTGCGGTGAGACAGTTTCCGGAAGAGGCGCAGACAGCTGTCCTCTTCCGGGAGCTGTAAAAGCGAGACGTGAGACACATAATTTAAATCCCAAAATTATTACAATAGGAAACGAAGTGCTGGTCCGTACTCCTGATGGACAAGGCCCGGATAATAAAATCTATTATCCCCAGAATCAGACAACCTATCTTAAAA
>BLSH010223757.1:105069-138727 GCA_018402905.1 Glandirana rugosa | reverse complement strand
CCCCTTATGTTCTCCACGGAGCCGACCACCCGCCGCGCGGATGTCGTGGCACCGACTAAGACGAAGCCGCGGCCTCGCGTACCAGCGTGGCCGGGCGTGGATCCTCCTGCCTAGCGGGCCGAAATCGCTCACCTCCCGGGCGTCCCCCTGGTCCACCCCACCACTGGGGAAGATGCTGGTGGAGATCCGTTCCCTGAAAGTGGCTGTAGGGGGTCTGGATGGCCGAGGGGATGCGGAGCTCTGGAATCACATGTCCATTCCAGACGCTCCGCACACTCCATTTTTGATTTTTTTTATGTGATTTTAGTTTAAAAATGCTTTTAAGTTATTTCCCTGTCCCCATTTCTTTGTAGGGCACTTGTCCGACCCTTACCCCCATTTTCCTTCCTTTTGCAGACCTCTAGGACTTTCCAGGACTTTGTTACAGCAATTTTTAAAACTTTTATTAAATTACCAGGACCCCGGACCCAAACCAGGACTTTTTTTGAAAAGTCCGGGTTCGGGTCCTGGACACCCAAAAGTTCGCTATGGACCCGAACTTTACAGTTCGGGTTCGCTCAACTCTAGAGATCACCCAATTTTGGGTTCCCTAGTTGAGAAGCTTTTAGATCTTCCAATGGGGAGCAGTGGGATATCTTTTTGGTCGGATAAAAAAGGGTTAAGGTCTTGTGGTAGATGTAGGGCCTGCAGAATGACTGGAAATTACATTCGACTACGTACCAGCTTTCAGTATACCAGCACGGGCGTGCAACACAGTATAAAACAGTTCATTACATGTGAAACTACATATGTTGTGTATGTATTAATGTGCCCGTGCGGGTTGATGTATGTGGGACGGACTAAACATCCATTAAGGGTCCGAATAGGGGAACATGTCACGAATATTGAAAAAGGATTCAAGTTCCACAGTGTTTCCCTTCATTACAGAAAAGTTCATAATAGGGACCCCTCCAGTTTACATTTTTGGGGGGTTGAGAAATTAGTCCCCAGCTGGAGGGGAGCTAATAAAGTAAGAGATATATCCAGGAAAGAAACCCGATGGATCCACCTTTTGAGGACTCTTAATCCAGATGGGTTGAACATTGAATTAGATCGGAATTGCTTTTTAAGCAATTCATGAGGCAACATCTTTTTATGGTTGAATATGTAATTTTATTAGGAAAATATTTTGTTGTTACAAATTTTATATAAGCATAAAGAACATTGAAAGACATTCAGGTCATTCAGGTCAGACCTCATCATATACAAAACATTTCAAGTATTAGTACCCTTGTGGTATAACATATACAGAATAATCAGAAGAGCGTCCAGTTCTTGAAGAGCACTATTACCTAGTTAATCATATCATGACGTTGAAACTGGACCAAATTATATTTAAAGCAATAAACAACGAGGAAGCGTGTATCTGAGCATGCGCTATAAGAGGTCATGTGGAGTTTTAGGGGGTCCCCCACTCTCTATAGCCCCGCATCAGGCGACCAGTGAGAGCGGGGGGAGTATTCCCCCAGGCGAAGGCTTTATGTCTCTATATCGTGTGACTTGTTAAGGTATGTTTCAGATAATTATAAAAATGAATAAAAAAAAGAGAGAGAATAGGAAAAGTGGGAAAGGAAAGGAGATAGAGCAGAGGGAGTAAGCATAGATATAGGAGCAGAAAGAGGAGGTGGGGAGAGAAAGAAAGGGGGAGACAAAGGGGTGGGTCGACGAGCCTCCTATGCAGTTAAGTGATAGTCAATAAAACTATGGTAGAGTACAAGATGTGTCCATCTGGAAGTGGACTCAGATGAGGCAACATCTTTTTAATACCCTCCGCAATCCTGCGTTGGCGGACGCTGGGTGCGGATATATTAATAAAATTTTTGGGGCCCTGGAGAATATAGATGATGAGGTGGAATGGGAGTTCCTGGAGCTTCTAGGAACAATCTTCCTTTGGCAATAATATATAATAGATTTTAATAAGGAACAGATATAGAGCGCCAATACAATGTAATTTTGCTGTGTTGTAGTGTAATATATGAGATAAGTGTGGTATATTAGCACACAGTATAATAGGCTCAAGCAATGCTTGAGGTTTATTACACGATGTCCGTGAGTGGATCCATTCATTACTGCAGATTTATTATTTTATTGTCATTTTTTAGTCATATTTTTATGATTTTATGGAGTATATAAAGTTTTGTGTATGGCAATAAATTATGTGAAATGTTTTATTAAATTACACACTATATAGGCTGCATTGTTATTATGTGCAATATATGTACTCTCAACTTAAGCACAGCTTCAATAGTAAATTTAATAAGGCTAACCAAAAGGGGAATGGCATGTGCGTTCCCTCCTTAGCGCATATATATTATATATTACCCAATACTGACCAAATAGATATAGCAACTAAGAGGTCAATAGTATAGATGGATTCTTTGTCCGTAAGAACAACAATTGAGGAAAATGACATCAGCTGGCATCCTACGCCATCTAGTGGTGCCAAGGAGCCATTGCTTAAAGATGGGTCGGTTCGTCGTATGGCCAGCCCTTGTTACCAAGTCGGAAGTGACGAAACGCGCCAGTGCATGGCCTATACGACGACCCAGGCAGAGTGAGTGTGTACCAAAGGTGACACTGTGGAGAAAGTGGACGTTGTGGCGATCACTGACTGGTAACAGATCGCACAATATGCATCAATGACTGTTTTCAAAGACTACATGTAAGTATATTTGTTATTTGAATAAAGCTGGATTATTTTAAGTGATACACTATGAGAGGCTTCTTTCTATTTGCTCCCCGTATGAGCCATTAGTCTGTAGATGGGTAACGGAGGAAGCGGCTGACTCTGGTGGTTCTGCAGACTGGATGAGCTAATTACCTTATTAATTCTGGTGAGCTTCAGTGTGTTTACGTTTTTCACGTGGTGGCACTGGTGGAGGAAGTTCCAGGCTGGAGATATCACAAATATGGACATTTGATTTGTTGCTTTGAAATACAGAGCACTTGCACTTTATATGCACCTTATATGTTTTTGAAATATAGCATTAGACGTTTTTAATATATATGCACTTTATATATGCACCTTATTGTATATGTACTTTCATTGCTTTGGTGGTGATATCGCTGCTGGAAACATTTTGGGTTTTTCCGTTATGGTTATTGTTTGATATATTTAAAGCAGCAGCACACTTTATAAACATTTATAGTTTCCATTAAGGAGGTTCACTATTAGCACAGTGACTCACTACTTATATGAAATAATAGCATTACATGAGAAGTCTAACCTTTTGTGTAATTTTCGCTTCTAAGTTGTTTATTTCTGGCTCAGTTTTTCCCATTTCCGGTTGCCCTGTCTGCTGGGTGACCCGTGTATTGCCAATCTCATAGTGTCTCCCGTACATGCGCACTCACACCTATGGGAATACAGCCCTGTGTAGGAATGCTGGCTGTGCCCACACTCACTGTGTCCCCAGGCACGGAGGATGCTGTAGCTCCGCCTCCCATGTGCTTTGATTGACATGGAAATCCAGAGCTCTGAACTCCAGCTCCACCTCTTCTCTGCCCCTTCAGTTCAGAGCTCTGGATTTCCATGTCAATCAAAGCACATGGGAGGCAGAGCTACAGCGTTCTCCATGCCCATGGGACTCATGAGTGCAGGCACAGCCAGCATTCCTATGCAGAGCTGTAGTCCCATAGGTGTGAGCGTGCATGCACAGGTGACACTATGAGATTGTCAATAACCGGGTCACCATAATTGTGAGGGGACAGGGTCCAGGCGACAGTTTGTGAGGTGGGCCATAGAGAGGAGTTCATTAACTTCCTCTGTGGTAACAGGGCAGAAGGAGGAGAGTGTTGAGTGCAGTATTGGATCTGATGTGTTGGATAGGAGAGGAAGATGGATGTTGGATATCTCCTTATGAATTGTGTCAATTTTGCTTTTGAAATGGTTGGCAATTTCATGAGCGGTAAGCAAGTTGGTAGGTGAGGGGAGTGGGGGGTGAAGTAAGGAATTAAGGGTAGAAAAGAGTTGACCAGGTTTGGGTGAGAGAGTTTTGATGAGAGTGTTGTAGTAGGTCTGATTAGCAGTGTGGAGGCAGGAGTAGTATTTGAGAAGGGCAGTTGTAGAGGGTAAAGTCTTGCAGGGATTTAGATTTATGCCACGCTCTCTCAAGAGCATGCCTTCGTCTCTTGAGACTTCTGGTATCGTCTGTTTTCAAGGGTTGTGGCAGATGAGGCCTAGTTCTGCGTGTAGAAAGGGGAGCAAGTGCATCTAGGGAGGAGGACAGCATGTTGTTGTAGATGGCAGTGGTTTGGTCTGGGCAGGACAGGGGTGCGATTTTTGTCATAGAGGCCATCAGTAGCTGAATGAAGGAGGGAAGGGTTGAGGTGGTGAAGGTTTCTGCAGGTAGTAGTTTGTAGGTTGGCAGCATGGGAGGTAGGAGACAGAAAGAGTGTGAAACGGATAAGGTTGTGATCAGACATAGGAAAGGGGGTGTTAGAGGGGTTGCAGGGGGTGCAGCGATGGGAGAATACGAGGTCAAGAATGTTGCCGTTGGAGTGAGTGGTGGCTTGTGTCCATTGCATTAGGTTAAAAGAGGAGGTTAGGTCGAGTAGTTGAGAAGTGGTTGTGGTATTAATATTGATTGGAATGTTAGTCACCTGGGATGATGGTTGGTATATCAGAGGATAGAAAATAGGGTAGCCATGCAGAGAAGTCATCCAGAAAGCGTGGCACTGGTCCAGGAGGCCGATAAATGACTGCAACCCTCAGACAAGCTGGAGAGAAAAGACTAATGCAGTGCACTTCGAAAGAGCAGGGGGAAAGAGAGGGAGGTGAGGGAAGAACCTGGAAGGTACATTGTGGGGAGAAGAGAAGTCAGACGCCGCTTCCTTTCCATCCACTATCCACTGGGTCTGGGTGAGTGAGTCCAGAGGAGGCCACTGTGGGATAGGGCAGCTGGAGAGTTAGTGTCGAATTCCTGGAGCCAGGTTTCGGTAATAGCAAATAGATTAAGGGAGTTGGATAGGAAAAGGTCATTGACAGAGGCTAGTTTGTTAAAGACTGAGTGGGCATTCCAGAGGGCACATGTAAAGGGGGAGCTGACTTGTGGAATCAGGGGAATTTGGATGATGATAAAGTAGGAGTTATGACTACTGTTGGAGGAGGTAAACAGCAAATTTTGGGGATGGGAATAGGGTGTAGGAGGGCGGGGGTTTGGGGCAATATCCCCAGACATTAGGAGTAGTAGGAGGGTGAGGGTGGTAAGGTGAGAGTGGGATTTTTAGGAGGGCAGATGCTGTAGTGGAGTGGAAGTGGTGACACTGTGTGGGCCTAGAATGAGCAGGAGGTGATAAGTGCAGCAATATTGAGTGGGCAGAAGTTAGAATGATATGTACAGGTTGAGGGCTGGAGAGGGGAGTTAAATAAATGAAAGTTTGAGGAGAGAGGACGCTATAGCAAAGAAGATTACTGTGAGCATGTTGGAGGGTTGAGGGAGGGGATTGAATGGAAGGATGAGAAAAGTTAGAAGATGAAGGGGAATTTCCTTGCAAATTGGTGTGGAACACGAATGTCTATACTTGCTTTTTGTTGAAGTGCCTTAGTCAAAGTGCCCTTGTACCAGTGCCAAAACACTTGTCGCAGGAGTGACACTTTGCGCAAAGAGTGACCAGCCCAAGCCCTCGCCAGTTGTCCCAGAGATTGAACTACATTTATACTGGGATGGTGTGGGGAGGGGGGGGTGACAATTATTCAATTAGGAGCTGATATAACCAGGCTCATGGGCAGAGTGGGGGTTCATAACTGGCTTGGACAGGGTGCAAATATTTATTTTTATGAACAGGATACATCTTGATTGATTGCTATGCTTCCTTGTAGGTGTGAACAGACACAAAAAAAAAAAAAAGACAATGGATTGAATGATGCAAGGAGAATATTTCATGGAAAGAAACAATGTATTGAAATGTGACAAAACATTGATATAGTGTAAACAGTTGTACCATCATAGCTGATTACTGAGTTAGGGACATATTGTGGGTAGTAAACTTCTGCATGAACTTTTGTATATAATTTTGTAATCCTTTGAATGAAGTAGGCTGAAAGAATACATTTAGATAGGAATGGTGATTACGGATGCACCTGTGTGATCACACCCTGCTGTGTGGGTATATAGGTATGAATCTGTTGTATATAGTAGGGATGGGCCTGAAGTTCAAGTCGAATGTAAGTTAGACACGAACACCTGTTTGGCGAATCCCGAACATTATGGGGCATTCGCGGCAAATTCGAGTAACGCTGAACGCCTCATAATGCAGTGCATGATCACGGGGAAATGACACCCGCTGATTGGCCAAATCATGCACATGGCCAAGCATGCACCATGACATCGAGTTTAAATGATAATTTTTCCTTTACAAATGTCATTTTGCTGTGGGACTGTTCTAAGCATCGCACAGATGTGCCACTTTACAGGCAGACTAATAGGACACCCCAGGCACAATATGTAAAGGAATATTTAATTTTTATTTGTTTCACTTCAAGTATTATTAAAAATACTGCTCCTGAAAAAATGATCGATTTAAAAACTTTTTTTTTGCATTGACACATGTCCCCTAGGGCAGTACCCAGGTCCCCATACAATTTTTATGGCAATAACTTGCATGTAAGCCTTTAAAATGAGCACTTTTGATTTTTCATGTTTGTGTCCCATAGACTTTAATAGAGTTTGAATGTTCGCACACCCGGGGGGGGGGGGGGTGTTCGGCCCATCCCTAGTACATAGTTACACATTGCTTGATGAAGAGCATCTTATGCACAAAACTGTACAGTTGCTACTGAATTTGTGTATTGTATGGGGAGAAATATTCAGTTAACTTTTTGCATTGGAGATTGTGTCCCCTCTTTTTCTTTTTTAATGTACTGTGTGTATATATATATATATATATATACACAGTATATATATATACACACACACACTCACACACAAAAATTACCTGATATGGACTTTTCCACAAATGCTTCAATTAAAGACACTCAAAGCATCAAAACCACTATAAAACTCAACACCAGGGGTGTGTGGCTTGGCGCATGGAGACGTGAGACGTGCAGCGTGATGGCTCCGGTCCCTTTGGGCTTTCCAGTGATCTACTGCCAGCATAACCACTAGCTTTTTGCCCAAATGGGGAGTCAACAACCATGGGAAGACAAGCAGCTGAATGGCGGCACTCCCAATAGGGAGATTGACTGGTTCTTCACTAGATCCAGTGCCTCTCACAAAAACAAGCAGTCTGCCAAGATAGCGCCGGCTTCTTCTTCCCCTGATCTGGCAGAGCAGCAACCAGCTACCTAGGTGAGCTATCGGGGTCACACATCTTTCCCTGCAGGATCTGACAAGCTTTCTACCTACTCCCGCAGCCTCTCACATCTGACTGTTACAGAGAGGGCTAGGACATGGAAGCTTATATCAAGGCTTTACCAACCGAGCTTGAGTTTGAACATTATGTGAGAAGTATAGAGAAAATATACAGGTGATAGCTGATCTGAAAAAGGACCCAGGAGTGCACATGGAGGAGGTAGAGCAGATGACTGATGGTTTTGCATGCTCCCTACAATCTCATGAAGAAACTTTCAATAACCACACTGTTCTAATTCAGCAGTTGATGTATCAGCAAGATGATATTGAAAACCATAACAGGCGTAACAATATAAGGATCCATGGACTCTCAGAGTCTGTTCCTGCTAAGAAGCTGACCCCCTGCATCGTGGCCATCTTTAATGAGCTGATGCACAAGCCTTAGGACTCTCCTATTGAAATAGACAGGGTCCACAGAATTGGAGGCCCTGGAAACTCTCACCCTAAATCTGACCCTTATGATGTCCTACGCAGAATCCACTTTTATAACGTGAAGGAGGACACTGTGAAAGTTGCCAGCATCCAGGAAACCATCTTTAACACTACTCTCATCGTGCTGTTTTCTGATCTCTCTCGTGGCCCTCTTCATGAGACATGCTCTAAAACCGCTAACTCAGGCCCTCCTGGAACACCATATGAAGTATACTTTGGGATTCCCTTTTCAACTTCACCTGACCCATTAAGAATAGTCTGCTACCTTTCATACCCTTGAAGACCTCCCAAACCTTTTCAGCACCTTTGAATTGCCACAGAACTCCCTATCTGATTTGCCATTTGCTCCTACTACTCGGGGTCTTCCTTTTGCACCTCAATGGCAACGCCGCTCCAAAAAGAAGAGATGCCACTTTGCTTCATAATGTACTCCTGATCACTGAGCTGTATGGGGTGTTCAATTTTTCCTATCTCGTATAGATCTTGGGAACTGTCTATGACTCCCCGCTTTATTGCTGGTTGTTTGTTGACCTTCTAGTTACCCCCTTGACTATGTTTGCCCTCCTTGTTGCTTAACTCTTTTTGCCTCAATTCTTTTTTGTGTTATAGTTTATGGGGATTACTCCCTCTACTAGTTCTTTCGATAAGCTAACTGTTGAGTTCATATATACTCATATGATATGTAGTAGCGTATATATTTTTTCCTACCCCCATGTCCATACCCTTTATCCCCTCCCCACTCTTCCTTTCCCTACTCCCCTCTGTTTTCCCTGCTTTCTCCTCTCCCCCCCCCCCCTTCGGTAGAACTCTCATTCTCTGTTCTTTTTGAGGCTTTGGCAAATAAGCTGTCTTTTTGCCTGGACCGGGTGTCAATTCATCTGGCTTCACCTACCCCCCCTTCGTTTTTTCAATGCTTCTAGAAATGCACTGTGTTATAGTTACTGTAATGCTGCTGTGGCTCATGCATATGCCTATTCTGCATATGCTCTACCCATTTGGGGGCTGGGATCCTCTCTGATTATTTTTTTCTATCAGGCAGGTGTCCGTCTTGCATTTCATTGTGCCACTGGGAATCGTTACTTGAACGATCTTTCCTATCTTGTGCTCTTTCTTCCTTTTTCTTTGTTCTCTATTACCTTTTTATACTTCTTTGGCGTGGTTCGATGAAATCCTTGAGGTGGAGTGGTATTTTCGATATTTCCCTATAGATGGAGGATAATACACATATTTCTCTGTCCTCTCTCAACTGGGTTTAACATTTCTGATAAGAGAAACCAAGTCCTGTACCATTTTCACAAATGTAAAACCAAAACTCTCCTTCTGCAGGAGACTCACTTCTGGTCTGATAAAGTACCCACTATTAAGAATACATTTTTTCTCACCTGGTATCATAGCACCAACCCTCACGCCCGATCCACAGGGGTCTCAATTGCATTTCACTGTTCGTTCTCCCCAGAAGTGCTAGACACCTTGATAGATCCAGCAGGGTGCTTTATTTTTCTGAAACTAAAACTTCTCACTTTTGTTTCCACAGTGGCTAACCTATATGCACTAAACCAAGACCAGGGTGCCTTTCTCTCGACTGTGTTTTCCAGCCTCGCCACCTTTGGTTGTCATTGCTACACGGTAGGTAGAGACTTCAATGTTCCCTTGGTCACAGACTAGACACCTCTTTGGGCAAATCAAGCCTCTCCTATTCCATCCTTTCTAGTGTCAAATCTACATTTGAGCAGTTATACCTAGTGGATGTTTGCCGCATTCTGCACCCTAAATGATAACCCATTGAAGGACTCCCTCTGCATGGCAGCTATTTCCCAGACCATTATGGATTTTCATGCAGACCATCTCACTGACCAGACTAACCCCCTCATTAAATGGAAGGCTATTAAATGTGTCCTCCATGGAGTAGTCATGCAGCATGGCTTACGCTTAAAAAAGGCTAGGGTAACAAAGATTCTACAACTTTCTAGCAAGATCTATGCTTTGGAATCCTCTCATAAATCTGATTTAAACCCTGCTACGTATGTGGATTTAGTAAATGCCCAGCGTGATCACCTTTGTTTCTTGGACTCGTACTGCCTGATTGCTCAAGATAGGGCTCGCTGCCCATATTACTCCCTGGCTAATAAGTGTGGTCAACACTTAGCTCACATACTTCACCCCAGAACTCCTCGTAGGTCCGTTTCTTTTCTTACAACTTCAAACAACTCTAAGGTCCATACTACTAAAGATATAGCTTCTGAATTATACTCATTTTATTCAGCCCTTTATAACCTTTTTGATCATCACCCTTCCATTTTCTCAACACTGGAGGCTGAAACTGTTCCCGATTATATTAGAAACACTGCTCTCCCCACAATCGACTCCCACACATTTGAGTCCTTAGACAAACCTCTCTCTGATTTTGAATTCACAGGAGCCATCAAAGGTCCTAAGTCCAGGAAATGTTCTGGCCCTGATGGGTTAAATTCTACATTTTATAAACTGTTTGCCCAGTCCTTAGCTTCTATTTTAGCTTCTACCTTTAATGCTTTTAACGCGAATACCCTGCCATCCTCTCACCTTTTACATGCTCATATATCGGTCCTACAGAAACCAAACAAGGATCCTTCTGTGTGTAGTAGCTATGAACCTATTTTTAAATTTAGACATCAAGCTTTTTGCCAAGGTCTTGGCCTTAAATCTCTCTCCCTTATTCCCGACCCTGATACATCGAGTGGGTTTTGTTCTTGGCCGTGAGGCCAAAGATAACACAACCAAAACTATTCACCTGATTTCTTATTTTCATAGATATCACTTGAAGGCCTGTCTCTTGTTGCTTGATGCCGAGAAGGCCTTCAACGGGGTTGATTGGAGGTCTCTTCGCCTCTCTTTGGAACAGTTTGGTCTTGGTCACAACTTTATCACTAAGGTTATGTCCTTATATTCCAGACCTACTGCCTCTGTACTAGTGAATGGAACTCTGTCGGAACCCTTCCCAATTTTGAATGGTACTCAGCAGGGTTGCCCCTTATCCCCCCTCCTTTTTGTAATTATCATTGAACACCTCACACAAGCTATCAGGAGTAATCCCTCTATCTCAGACATTCCTACACCTTCTGCACACTTTCATTATATGCCGATCACTTGCTACTGTATATACAAAATCTTCATATTACCATCCCCTCCATCATGCAGGAGTTCCGCAGATTCCAGCATTTTAGCAATTTTAAACGAAAGGTCTATAAAACTGAGGCCTTGAATATTTCCTTGCTGTCTGAGTCCTTAAATCTCCTTCGGCACAATAACCCATTTCAATGACATATTAGGGGTATCTCTTATCTAGGTGTCATGATCCCTTCCAATTTATCTGCACTGCATGAATTGAACTAAAGTCCTTTACTGTCTAAGATTCATAAAGATCTGGCAACTTGGGATTCTGCCTCAATTCCATGGTTTGGTAGAATAAATACTTATTGCCCAAACTCTTATACATGTTTCAAACATCCCTATTGTTCCTTCAAAAGCATTTTTCCACAGGCTCAGAACCCACTCAATTTGCTTTGTGTGGCATTGTGGATATTCTAGGATATGTTACAAACTCCTTACATATGCCAAGCACCGGGGGGTTTGGCCTTCTGTATTTTGAATTATGCTGCTTCTCTTCTCACCCATATTCTGGATTGATTTCCCATCCAATAGCTAAAGCTTCCACTATGATGGAACAAGACCTCACACAGATAGGCCTACATGCTCTTCCTTGGGGATATAGCAAGGATTTATCTCAAACTCATGATGCCTCGTCCTTAACCTTGGCAGCTCTGCATACTTGGTATAGCCCTAAGTATGTTCATGTCTTCTCCTCCAATCCTTCAACTCTGTCCCCTTTATTTGATAATGCGGTGTCTTACCTAGGGTTGGGTAGTTCTCAGCTTGACCCCTTTTCCAGATTGCTGTGGCCTGTAGCATGTTCCTTTATCCACCCTCAGTCAGGCCTTCTTGCAACTCCCCGTGTGCCGTGGGTATTGTGATCTGACCAGATCACATTTGCTTTCTTTTTGCAAAAAATGTTTTGACACTAAACAAACACATAGACCTCTCACTGGTTTTGAGATGCTGTGCTCCTCCGCCGAGGCTCCCAGACATGCATTCTCTACTGTGTATAAACTGTCTCTATCCTTCGTGACTCCTTACCTACCTTTACAAAGACCTGGTCTGTGAACCTGGGACACACAAAGTTTCCGCTGAGCAGTGGCAAACCTTTTTTATTTACCATTTCATCAAAGAGTGACATTGCCTCTGATGATGTCACTCTTTGATGAAACATGTTAGGTGGTTCTGGATGATGCAGGCATGCTCTACTACCACGGTTTTTAAATTGATACATGCGCATTTACTCCTTGGATATGTGGGTGTAACTTTTTATCCAGTAAACCTTTTATGTGTGAACGTATTACACTACTGCGGCACGCTCTTTCATTTCTCACACTGTGCCAGCTTGTATGTGCCACTCTGCTGTCTGAGTCTGACTCCTGGAGCTGATCATATTCCTGTGGGAGGAGGAGATTGTTTGTTCTCTGACTGGGATGGATAGTATATATTTTGGCTGCTTGCTGGCATTTTTGGCTCTTTATAATCTTAGAGCCCATTCTCTGCCCCTTTTTGTGATGAGTTGTTCCTTCATCCTCTCCACTCTAGATGGTGTCGGTTGCTTCACCCTTCTCTCTGCTGCCATTAATATGTACTATTGACTATGATTGATAAGCTTTTATATATGAACTAGTGCTGCATTACATTATTATTATATCCACTTAGAACAGGCCTCACCATGGTCGACCAAAGAAGTTGAGTGCACGTGCTCAGCGTCATATCCAGAGGTTTTCTTTGGGAATAGACTTATGAGTGCCGCCAGCATTGCTGCAGAGGTTTAAGGGGTGGGGGGGTCAAGCTGTTAGTGCTCCGACTATATGCCACATTCTGCATCAAATTGGTCTGCATGGCTGTTGTCCCAGAAGGAAGCCTCTTCTAAAGATGATGCACAGGAAAGCCCGCAAACAGTTTGCTGAAGACAAGTAGACTAAGGACATGGATTACTGGAACCATGTCCTGTTGGTCTGATGAGACCAAGATAAACTTATTTGGTTCAGATGGTGTCAAGCGTGTGTGGTGGCAACCAGGTGAGGAGTACAAAGACCAGTGTGTTTTGCCTACAGTCAAGCATGGTGGTGGGACTGTCATGGTCTGGGACTACATGAATGCTGCCGGCACTGGGGAGCTACAGTTCATTGAGAGAACCATGAATACCAACATGTACTGTGACATATTGAAGCAGAGCATGATCCCCTCCCTTTGGAGACTGTGCCGTAGGGCAGTATTCCAACATAACGACCCCAAATACACCTCCAAGATGACCACTGGCTTGCTAAAAAAGCTGAGGGTAAAGGTGATGGACTGGCCAAGCATGTCTCCAGACCTAAACCCTATTGAGCATCTGTGGGGCATCCTCAAATAGAAGGTGGAGGAGCGCAAGGTCTATAACATCCACCAGCTCTGTGATGTTGTAATGGAGGAGTGGAAGAGGACTCCAGTGGCAACCTGTGAAGCTCTGGTGAACTCCATGCCCAAGAGGGTTAAGGTAGTGCTAGAAAATAATGGTGGCCACACAAAATATTGACACTTTGGGCCCAATTTAGATGTTTTCACTTAGGGGTGTACTCACTTTTGTTGCTAGCAGTTTAGACATTAATGGCTGTGTGTTGAGTTATTTTGAGGGGACAGCAAATTTACACTGTTAAACAAGCTGTACGCTCACTACTTTACATTTAAGCAAAGTGTCATTTATTTAGTGTTGTCACATGAAAATGTGAGGGGTGTACTCACTTTCGCGAGATACTGTAGATCACATACTGAGAACAGCCTTATCAGATATGGTAGAGGCCCCAGTTCCAGCTCATATATAGAGATGATTTGCAAGATCCCACACTGTACGGTCCATCCACACACAGCCTTCAAAAATGCAATAATAATGATACATTAACAGCTCAAACATAAGCCTTTCAGTTTACCAGTCCCTAGCTACATCCCACTGCTAAGCATGCCACAACATATGGGGCAAAGAGAGAGCCCCTTAATATATCCAAAAGTCGTGCCATTGCATTGCAGGATACCGTGGCTCCATTTGCTGACATGATCTTATGGTGCCACTCCCCCTCTCCTGCATTGATCTCAGCTGGCATCAGAGCGACATCCCATCCCAGCCGGACATGCATGCCGCCTGCGACATGTTGGGCGGGGGACAGAGCTAGACAGTGAGCCAAGCTGCTGATATCACCACCCGACCTGCCCCCTACCTGTGAATGCATGCCGACATGTACCCAGCAGCCGCAACAGCCGGCCACACCCGTGCATCCCTGAGTACAAACTGAGTAAAAGGGTGAATGCAGGAATGCCGCCCAAAGCTCCGCATCACCAAAAAGCACCATGTTGGACCTCCTACACCACATTTTCACCTCCATGGTCCAGCAACAAGCAGGTACACACCAAGCCTCCCCACTGCCCAGATGACTATCCATGGCCACAAACACAATGACTAGGTGGGAACAGAGGCCAATATAGCTATGTATAACCTGTAGACTGCAAAATAGAATTGTAAAAATGCACATAAAACCCAAAAAGTGTACTGCCATAAAGGAGCCACCAACCTACAACACACCAATCACCAATATATACATATACAGTTGTGTTCAAAATAATAGCAGTGTGTTTACAAAAGTGAATAAAGCTCAAAATCCTTAGCTTTTATTTCCATACACACAAATGCATTGGGAACACTACACATTCTATTCCAAATCAAAACATGAAGAAAAATATATCAAATTTGTGTTGTTCCTCTAAAAAAATTAAGAAAAGTGAATATTAGACTGTTCAAAAAAATAGCAGTGCTCGTATTCTTCTTTACAAACTCAAACATTCACTATGTAAACTGAAAAATGTTTGAAGATTTTGCTTTCCTTTGAATCACTTAACTAATATTTAGTTGTGTAAACACGGTTTCTGAGAACTGCTGTACATCTGTGTTGCATGGAGTCAACCAACTTCTGGCACCTGTGAACAGGTATTCCAGCCCAGGATGATTGGACTACATTCCATAGTTCTTCTCTATTTCTTGGTTTTGCCTCAGAAACTGCATTTTTGATGTCACCCCACAAGTTTTCTATTGGATTAACATCTGAGGATTGGGCTGGCCACGCCATAACATCACTCCAGTTGGTCTGGAACCAAGATGCTGCACGCTTACTGGTGTGTTTGGGGTCGTTGTCTTGTTGGAACACCCAAGGGCATTTCCTCTTCAGCATAAGGCAGCATGACCTCTTCAAGTATTCTGATGTATTGAAACTGATCCATGATCCCTGGTATGCGATTAATAGGCCCAACACCGTAGTATGAGAAACATCCCCATATAATAATGCTTGAGCCACCATGCTTTACTGTCTTCACAGTGTACTGTGACTTGAATTCAGTGTTTGGAGGTCGTCTGACAAACAGTCTCTGGCCACTAGACCCAAAAAGAACAATCTTTCAACAGTGGGACTTTGCGGGGGCTTCTTGCAGATAGCTTGGCTTCACATAGACGTCTTCTAATTGTAACAGTACTCACAGGTAACTTTAGACCTTCTTTGATCTTCCTGGAGCTGATTGTTGGCTGAGTGCCATTTTGGCTATTCTTTTATCCATTTGAATGGTAGTTTTTTGCTTTCTTCCACGTCTTTCATGTTTTGGTTGCCATTTTAAAGCATTTGCGATCATTTTAGCTGAGCAGCCTATCATTTTCTGCACTTCTTTATATATTTTCCCCTCTCCAATTAACTTTTTAATCAAGGTACGCTGTTCTTCTGAACAATGTCTGGAATGACCCATTTTCCTCAGAATTTCAGAGAGAAATGCACTGTAACCAGCATGTACAACATTTGCTGCCTTCTTTCCATAAATAAGGGCAATAATTGCCACCTGTTTTTCAAAGAATGAATGACCTCACTAATTGAACTCTACACTGCTATTATTTTGAACATGCCCCTTTAAATTAGTGATTCAATTACACAGAATCAGCAGCATGCATGTTATGACTGTTGGGTCTGTTGGATTTCTAGTATTCTACTACACCTGCTAGTAAATTATTTGCCATGTAGAAATATAATTTCTACCAAAAACAGTGATTGATCAGGTTAGTAATGTCTGACTGCTATTATTTTGAACACAACTGTATATATATGAAATTTGGACCCTGTATTATTCCATCACTGATATTTATTGGTGCAGTTGTAGATTTGGTCTCCTGGTGGTTCTCCCACTTCAGGCTTCTATACCCATACTGGGGGATGCACTTGATTGTTTGCTAAGGCCTTAATCTACTACATTTGTAAGTAAGTTAACTGAAGAGGATTCTTGTTATTGTGCGGTATACAAGCTAGTGTATCCTTAGTGCTTAGTTTATCCTGCTTATGCCTTTTTATATAGCATATTGGTCTTTGTCTTTCCTTAGCGTCCTCATATACATAACATATGTTGATTGGTCACATTGGTGCATGTAACATCGCCATTGGTTGCCCCCATATTGCCTGCACCTGTCACCCTGAAGCAATTTGTGTGTGTAAAAGGAAAAAATACTTGTATGTGCATGATTATTATGTTTGACGCAATACATTACAATATGTTGTATTTCTCAGGTCATTTACTCTCTTCTCCAAGAAATGAGATCCTGAAGAAGCATGTCTTGTGAAGCATGTCAACCTCTTGGATTATTAGACAAGGGAGTTATACAAATAAAATATTGATATATGTGTCACTACAAGTGGTATACACAATTGAGGATTTTATCTGCCCAGTGATATTTTTACGAATGTTTGTTTTATACTATGTAATACATTTTAATCTTTTTTTTAAGTGTATGTCTACCTTGGTACCAGTAAAGTCTGGAATTGCCCTTTTAGGTGTTTTGGGTGCAATTTATTTATGTGTATCCTCTGTGTAAATGTATATACTGTTCACAGTATAATTGCCACATTCTGAAAGTCTAGTTGTAGAATTAATATTTTTCACATCTAACAGGGTGGAATCTATGTGGTCACTCTCCTGGATACATTTGCTGCAGGAACCTCAATTTTGTTTGCTGTTTTAATAGAGGCAGTCGGAGTATCTTGGTTTTATGGTATGTATAATATTTCAGCAGTTTTGTTTTTTTTTAACGGACACTCTATTGCTTTGAATATGCATTCAGCCACCTTCACTGTATTATATTGTTGTGTTTCCAGTTTGTTATGGATTTTTCTGGATGAGACATTGAGATAAAAGTAACTCTGCGTATGCAGGGACAGATACACAGGAGGCCAACCACTGTGTTTAAAATATCGACTTTTTTTAAAATGTATTATTGCATCTTATTTTATACAGAAGAAAAAAAGTTGGCGTTAGATGTTAATAAACTCTAGCAAATAGAATAATGTCACATTTCAAGTGGTTAAAGGAGTTGTAAAAAACATGGCAGGGAATATACTTAAAGAATTTGATGAAGACATCAAAAACCGAAAGAAGATGGGGAGTGCAGAAGAAGTTTGTGAGAAAGTGAAAGAAAAATTGCCCCAAATATATGTACATATCAGACATGCTGAATTTATGAACACTAAGCAAGGAAAAGATGAATCAGCAGGGGAATACTGGAGGAGGTTAAGTGATAAAGCTGAGGTAGCAAGTCTTACATTAGAGGAAGAAAAGAAGTCTTAAGGCCCATACACATGGTACGATTATTGGCCAACAGCGGTGGTAAAACAGCCTGTTGTCCGATAATCCAACCGTTAGTATGCACGATTTGACAGCCAATTTCTAATTATCATCCAATAGAAGTTGTCTGTGAAGACTAGAAAACTTATATTTGCCAACAAGGCGTTTTTTCGGCTCGTTTGTACAGAAGTTGGCCAAACAAAAAGTGCAAACACGCATTCTCGGAATCCAGGAAGTGTTCGGTCATGTAAACCTGCGTTTGTAATTCACAATTCACCTGAACTTCCTCTTTATAGGCTCGTAGCACGTCACTACGTTCACCTTTGTTGGATGATCACTTGACTACCGTCAGTACGCTAAACAAAGCAATGGACAGCCGATTTGGACAAAAGTTGGACGCCCGGTCGTACGATAATTGGCGCGTGTGTACGAGGCTTTAGTTTTAGACACAGTTCCTACCAATCTCTTAGAAGCTGACATTCTGAGCCAAATTTTAGTAAACATAGAGTACACTCCTACAGGATACCAAATGGCCAGTAGTCTGTTGCAGGAAGTTTTAAATTCTGCCTGTGGAGTATTTTTAATTAAAGACTCCACTCTGCCTTTCTGACCAGAATTGGCAGGCCTCCAGTAAATATGATGTAGGCCTGTTGGATTGCACCCTAGTGATGATAAAAATTAAACCAGGAGCCCATCCCCCACAGATTTGACAGTACACACTGAGCATTGCTCAGACGGAGGAAACAAAGAAACAAATCACTCAACTGAAAGCAGCAAGAGTTGCTATTCAATTAAGTACCAAGCCAATACACTCCTGTTAGCATAAACAAAAAAGGATAACTGTATACTTTTACCATAAAAAGTAAAATTTAAAGCTACAAACACATCAGAGGAAGTATCCCTCCCAATTAGCATATATATAAAATAGTGTTACACTATATCTGTGATGTAGTGCTTCTTAAATTAATTCAACACCAAATCAGTGTCACCAGCAGCCACTGTGATCCAGAATGTGATAAGGTACCTGCTTACCATATTCTCACAACCCTCTTACTCATGAGAAGTCATGTAACGCATTTAAGATCACTCCAAAGCCATCACTTTATTTCGCCAACAATCTCTTATCACCTGGAATTCCACCACTGTTAAATCAGCATGAAGCAGGTTGATGGAGGGGGTAGATGGGGGGGGTAAGACTGGTCAAGATTAAATCATCAGAGGCAAGTGTGCAGTGTCCCCAGTGTTCGGGCTGTTTAGACGAGCCGCCCGCTGGCTGGAGGAGGTAGGCAAATTTTGATATGAATAATCAGAGTGAGGAGGCCTCAGGTGAGTTCAGCTCAGCCAGTCTTATCCCCCTTACCTAATCCTTCCTCTCCGGCTGCCTGCATGTATTTACAGTCTATCTGCTCTTTCTCAGGCCCTGACCCCAGGCAGTCGCAGTCTGAGGCGCCTCATGCAGGTTTCTTTTACCCCTGGGTTCCCAACTAGGGTTGCCACCCGAATTGGTTTCTCTTGGATGGTCCAGTTTTTGAATGATGTGTCCGGGATTCCCATCTGCCCCAGACCCGGACACATTATTCAGATGGGACTGCACTAAGGGTGACAAGTCTGCTCAGTGGATGATGTGTGTCTCTTCTCCCCGCCGTCTCACTACTAGCTGTGCAGTGTGAGCTCACCCTGCACTAATGCTGAGTGCAGGGGGATCCGGACTTCAGTCAGTGATTCAGTGAGCCTGGCTACTCAGTGAGCCCACACTGCCTGCCGCTGATTGCATGCTGGAGGGAGCCGTGGGTGGACCTGGATGGTGGGGTGAAGAATCTGTGCACAGATTACAGAGACTGCAACATCAGGCTGTGCCCCAGTCTCTGTTGATGACAAAGCCTGCCCAAAAGCAGGGATGAGGATGCGCTCATATCTATGCCAGCTTCCTTTCTATGGCAACAGCACACCCCTTTCCATACAGGAGAAACTCCTTTTCTCAAGGGCACAGGCTCCTGTCAGGCTGGGCGGCTTTACAGGTGGGCAGGCAGTCAACCCTACACTGGAGCCTCGATCACTGCTTCCTGCTCAGCACTCATCAGTGCTAACCCTGGGGCAGAATGAAGATAACAGAGGATGGATGCCAGACTGCATATTCTCCTCCTGTGAGTTTCGATCTGTTCTGCCTTCCAAAACTGTATAATTCTGTACTGTTATCCTGTTCTGCACCTTGTAGTGCAGGTTTACTGAAAGAGAAAGTAAAAATCTTGACTATCAGGAATATACTGGGACTTTTCAGGCTCCACGTGGATGTATTCCACACACTATATCTTATTTAAAAATCATTCTTTTTGATACTGTGGAATACATCTGTGTAGAACCTGAAAAGTCCCAGTATATTCCTGACATAGTCAAATATTTAAGCATAAACAGCAAGAGACATGGTGCCAGATTGCCACTTTCATTTATGTTTCCATGCTCCAGCCAGCTGCAGTGCTTTCCTCCTCCACCCAAAGCCTCAGCATCATTGCATACCATACAGGAACATTAACCCTGTATGGTGCAATGAGGACGCTGGAGTGTGACCACAGCCTGTCACATCTTTCACAGAAGCTGCAGGGGACCAGTTACAGAGATTGAGGGAATCAGGTAAAGTTGGGTACACACAGAGTTAATTTCTTCCAATTTACTATGCTTATTATGCTTCAGAGAAAGCTGCAGAGCAAGGAACTAGAAAATCCGCCCTCAGTAACTTTCTCTGTCTCAAAAGTGAGCTATCAGGGGTCTGTTTAGACGCCTGATATTTCACCAAAGCCCCTACTGACACCATCCTCTGCCCTACTGCCACTGTCCTCTGCCCTACTGACACCATCCTGTGTCCTACTGACACCATCCTCTGTCCTATTTACACCATCCACTGCCCTACTGACATCATCCTCTGACCTACTGACACCATCCACTGCCCTACTGACACCGTCCACTGATCTACTGACACCGTCCATTGCCCTACTGACACTGTCCACTGCCCTACTGACATCATCCTCTGACCTACTAACACCGTCCTCTGCCCAACAGACACCGTCCACTGCCTTACTGACACTGTCCACTGCCCTACTGACACCGTTCTCTGCCCTACTGACACCGTCCACTGCCCTGCTGACACCATCCACTGCTCTACTGACACCATCCATTGCCCTACTGACACCATCCTCTGCCCTACTGACACCGTCCACTGCCCTACTGACACCGTCCACTGCCCTACTGACACTGTCCACTGCCCTACTGACACCATCCACTGCTCTTCTGATACGTCCACTGCTCTACTGACGCCATCCACTGCTCTACTGACACCATCCACTGCTCTACTGACACCATCCACTGCCCTACTGACACCATCCACTGCCCTACTGACACTGTCCATTGCCCTACTGACTGGCACTGTCTGCTTTTAAGGTAGGCTAATTCGTATTTTTACAGTGACATTTGTTTTATTAATTTAATCATATTTTATGAGTACAAGAATGCCTTTGCTTTATTTAACAATGCCCTTTCAGCCCCTCCCAATTTGGCAAACACCCACTGTTCACCGTGGCACACTTAGTGCGCTGCATTACCACTCTCCTTGAGGCACTCAAAGGTGTCCTAGGTCTATTACAATCCTTTATTGTATACTCCGCAAAAAGAAAATTGTGCCGGGTTTGACTTGAAGAAAAGGTGGCAACCCTATTCCCAACGTGTGCAACACTTCTTAGATTCACCTTTTCTGGTACTCATTCTTGTAGAAACTACTGACCTGTAGACAATGCAGTGATCAACCTACTTCATGCTGATTTAACATTGGTTTTGTGTTGAACTCATTTAAAGTGGAACTTCACTCTCCCAATCAACATTATTTGTAATCCTCATCCTCATGGATTTGTAATCCATAGCATTAGCAAATAGATAGAAAAGCATATAACATTTACTTGTTTTAAACTCTTTTTTTACATTTCTTCAGTTACTTGCTGGTTTCTTGCCTAGGCCTACATCCCAGGAGTCTTTGGGAGGGGAGGAGGGTTTTCCTAGCTAAGCACACTCTCCTACATACATGCAGATGGATTCCAAGAGTAAAGGCAGATGAATTCCAAGAAGTAAATGCTATGTGAATCTTTTGCCCTTACTCAAGATGGCCACGGCCATAAATGCAGTGGGTTGTTTTTCAAAGTGATTTCTCAACAAAATAAAGCATAGAGACATGGATGGATGGGTGAGTTTGCTTTGAATATTAACAATTAATTACATCTTTTTATGGTTTGTGGTGCTCAGATGCACTGAAGATCCGCTTTGAGGAGCACTAGAACAGGGATTTACTGGATCTGATTAGTGGAACTTTTGTGGACTTTATATATTTTTTTCTAGATTTCTTATTTAAATTGTATTTTGTTTAATATGTTTATTCAGTTACAGCTCACTTTTATTTAACTTATTTGGTTATAGCGCAACACTATTTTATATAAATACACCCCTGTTCCCTTTGTTCTATCGAATTTGACAATGAAAAGATGTAGCAAATGATAACGATGCAGAGTCTAAGAATCTGTTTTTTTTGTCACAAGGTTTTGAAAAATCAAAAAATACATGTTTGTTTTCTTTCTTCATTTCCCAAAAGCATTTAGCAACAAATGAAATCTGCAAAATACTCACCATGCCTCTTAGCAAATACTTTAGTGTCTACATTCCAAAATGGGGTAATTTGGGGGTGTTTTTTACTATCCTGGTATTTTAGGGCCTCCAAAACTGTGATAGGTAGTCAGTAAAATCAAATGTTATGCCCTTTAAAAGCCTGCAGGTGTTAATTGGATTTTGGGTCCCCATATGCGGCTAGGCTCCCAAAAAGTCTCACACATGTGGTATCCCATACTCAGGAGAAGTAGCAGAATGTTTTTTGGGTGTAATGCCATGTATACTCATAATGTCTCAGTAAAGTGACAACTTTGTGTAAAAAAGAAAATTATTTTCCAAAAACTTGTGGCAAAACATAAGAACTGACAAAGACTCAACATGCCTCTCAACAAATACCGTGGGGTATCTACTTTCCAAAAAGGGGTAATTTAGGGGATGTTTATACCGTCCTGACATTTTAGTGTCTCAAAAAATGTGAAAAAGCTGCTTAAATTCCAGTATATATACCATAGTTTGTAGACGCTATAACTTTCACACAAACCAATCAATATACACATGTAGCAGAATACATTTTGGCCTAAATGTTTGTTTATATAATAAAATAATAGTTACAAAAACACAGTGGTTGTCAAATACAACCAAAGGAAAACTCCATTTATGTGAAAAAAATTATATAGATTTAATTTGAGTATAATGTTGCATGACCAAGTAATTGCCAGTTAAGTAGCGCAGTGCTGAAATTCCTGGTCATGAAGGGGGTAAAACCTCTTGGAAGGCAAGTGGTTAAAATAGAACTCTTTTCCATTGTGTAGAGGCTCCACCCTGACAGATACTATTATACAGAGGGTGTAACATAGTCCATATGTGAGGTTGGAGTAGTTTATAGAATTCAGGAGAATAGCCTTCTAGGCCTAATGCCTTGGTGTTTGATAAATGTTTAAGCAGGCATCTCCTCCAAGGTAATATTTGCACCGCGTTGTTGTAGTGGTTGAAGCGAGAGCAAAGGTAGTATAATGTTGTTCAAGGAGGTAGTGATTGTTGAAGGGGCCTGGGAGAGAGAAAAAATGGGATTGAGTAAGGTTGTCTAGCATGCAACCCACCTTATTGCCAAATTTGTGAAATTTTTGTTTTTCATAGGCATTGAAGGCAAGTTCCTGTTGCCAGTCAAACTGGCATTTGCATAGTTACCAACAGTCCCGAATAGCCTGAGACGTTTACAAATGTTTAACAGCTGTCTCCATATCACCTTGTCCCGGGCTGAGTCCTGGAAATCAAGGTCTGTCACGGACAGTTGTGAACTAGTGCATTCAAAACACATAGGGGCAAAAACAGTGATACTGCCGGGTAGGGCAGGTTGCACTCACAATAGACATTGCATGCGGCACTCAGATCCCTCCACCTACCTCCTCTGGCCCCCCCAGCAGCAGAGCTTTTCTGCGGCTCTCAATATTGGGGACTCTGATGCAAGGAAGTTGGGTGGAGCCTGCCTCGTAATGTGGGACTCATGAGGGGTTGTGGCCAGCCTAGAAGGGGCTGGTGCAGCAGGTATGTGTGAGGGAGGCTCCTCAGCAGGGTCTCAGATAGCAGACTGAGTAGACTGGTAAGACAGCACAGTGGTCCAGATTAAGCATGAGGATGTCAGATACAGCATGGATGAGGAGCATGGGCCTGATGTCAGATGCAGAGCGGGTGTGTGTGAGAGAGGTGCTTAAATTGCAATCACAGGACCAAAGATCAGGGGCTCTAAGTGTACAGCCTACCCAGGTCTCCTGACTCCTCACACCTTGGACCTGAATACGTATAACATGGTGAATGTGTCCCTCCTTCACAGACATCATACTGAGTGGAGCCATCATCTCCATCCTGTACACACTGTCATCTCCATCCTGTACACAAGGTCATCTCTATTCTGTACACACAGTCATCTCCACCCAGTCATCTCCATCCTGTGCATGCAGTCATCTCCATCCAATCATCTCCATTCTGTACACACAGACATCTCCACCAAGTGATCTCCATCTTGTACACACAGTCATCTCTACCAAGTCATCTCCATCCTCTACACACAGTCATCTCCATCCTGTACACAGAGTCATTCTCATCCAGTCATCTACATCCTGTGCACAGAGTCATCTCCACCCGGTCATCTCCGTCATGTGCATGTAGTCATCTCCATTCTGTACACACAGACATCTCCACCCAGTCATATCCATCTTGTACACACAATCATCTCTACCAAGTCATCTTCAAACCTCTACACACAGTCATCTCCATCAGGTAAACAGAGTTATCTCCATCCATTCTTCTCCATTGGGTACACAGAGTCATCTTCACCCAATTATCTCCATCGTGTACACACAATCATCTTCATCCTGTACTCACAGTCCTCTCCATCCAATCATCTTTATCCTGTACACAGAGTCTTCTCCATCTAGTCATCTCCATCCTGTACACACAGTCATCTGGCTTGTCTGGCTTTGGATGGGTATTTGGGTACCATATAGTAAGCTACCCACTCATCCTTGTTTATGTCTTTGGAAAACTGGAACTGCTTCCAGTCAGTGGACAGTTGAAAATTGTGCTTAAAAGTTCATTATTGTCTGTAGAGAAAAAAACCTATGCTGAAATGTCTTTGTGTGTTGTTGTAAGCACTTGCAGATGTCAGATTCAATTGCTAACACCCTATATTTAACATGCATTACAATCATATTACAGTCACAGGTGATATTTGAATCTGCCACAGTGTTTGGTATTGTCATGGCATGGTGGATAGGGTACACATCAGGATGAACACAAACATTACAGTCTGATCCTGATGTTGGTGTTTCCCATGCTGTGGTGTGGCTATTAATTGTATTTGTGATAAAAATAGACTGCTGCTAGGGTAAAAGGTGTGGTGTCACTTTAAATATGCAATATGTTGGGGAGGAGTATGGTGTGAGGGCGTGACTGTGTGTTCTCCAACTCCCTAGGCAGAAGGAGTAGCTGTGAGCAGATACTGAGTGAGCAGTCTCTGAGGGTCTCCAGCAGCTAACTGCCCCCAGCCATTCCCAGCATCGTGCAGGGAAGTGTATGATGCCGGCACACCACCAGGACACCTCACAACCTCCGAGCGGAGGGAAAAGCCAAGCGGGCGGGCTCCGTCCTTACCTGATACAGCAGGCAATGGAAGTGGTGAACCTGAATGGAGGGATGGTGGACAGTGCAGGAGGACATGATTCGCTGGGTGCCGGCAAGGGGAGTGTGGCCTTAGGCAGGGGTGCCTCCATGCCAGGCCGTGGAGCATGGACGAAGGGGGAGGGATCCTCAGCATCCGCTCACGGCACCAATGCAAGTGGCAGAGCCTCACCGGCGGCCGCTAGCAGCACGCGGAAGATCACAGGAGCGGGCACAGGCTTTGCAATACCATGCCAGGAGCCCCAAAGACCCGAGAAAACCCACAACAGCGGAGGCGGACACCCCCACTTGCAGGGATGGACTGCAGGAAGAAGGTGAGACCTTAGTAGCCTTAGATAATGGGCACTTGGTGGACAATATAGACTGTGTGGTTGAGGAGCAGACCCCATTAAGAGGAGGGGGGGGGCTCTGGCACTGATACGCCTAATAACAAAGTGAGACTTCTTGATTCTCAGAACTATGAAATATATCCCTCGGAGTCTAAAAGGATAACTCAGAGTGCTGACTTGGGGCCAGCTAGCAGGCAGACTGTCCCTATAGTAGAACAAGCTACAGTGGATGCAGATTGGGACTTAAGGGAGCATATAAAAGCTCTCCCCACAAAACTGGACATTCAACTACTGATAAAAGCAGTAGAACAATTGTGCAGACAAGTAGCTCAAGAGATAAGAGAAGATGTAATGGCTTTGGGACATAGAGTGGAGGAGATAGAAATTGGTCATGAAAGTGTTACACAGGCCATGACTGACATTCAGGACAATATTAAACAGCATGAAGAAATATTAAACTCCTACCTTGATCGGATGGATGACTATGAAAATAGAGAACAGCATCAGAATATACGCATACGGGGAATGCCAGAGACAGTATGGGCATCAGAGTTAACCCCTACATTACAACGTATTTTTGGCCAGATTTTAGGAGACTCGGCTCCAGGGATAATTGAGGTGGACAGAGCCCATCAAGCGAGCTCGCAGACCACAGAAAGCACAGGTAGACCAAGAGACGTTATCTGTAAAATACACAAGTACTCAGTAAAAGAGGCTATTATGAGGGCGGTGGACGGAAGACAGGATGTGGAGTTTGGGGGAACCCATCTTAAATTCTTTGCAGATATATCACGCCCCACCCTTATGCAGCGACGAATGGTCAAGCCCTTACTGGAAGCCATGCGTACAGCAGATGTCTCATACCGATGGGGGTTTCCCTTTTGTCTGAAAGCTTCACGAAGTGGTAAAACAGCAATACTTAGAACGAAAGATACAGACAGTTTTTTAATACTGTGTCTTTGACTAGTTGGTTAGTGAGTCAGTGGTTGTTTGCCCTCCAATAGGTTGGTCCCAGTAGAAGGGACTAGATAGTAGCCTTAGGCAAGAAAAGGGGGATACCAAGGGGTGGTCGGTCGACTGCAGCCTGAATATCCTCCCAACTAGTTGGTATACCCTAGGGCAGGGGTAGAGAACCTGCGGCTCTCCAGGTGTTGTAGAACTACATTTCCCATGAGGCATTGCAAAACTGATGGATACAATTACTCCCAGAATCATGATGGGAAATGTAGTTCTACAACAGCTGGAGAGCCGCACGTTCCCTACCCCTGCCCTAGGGTATAGGTAAGACTGTGAACGTAAGGTGTAAATGTTAAGTGGGGAAAAGGGAATTTTTTTTTTTCTCTCGGGGAGAGAGATGGGGGGTGTATTGTACAGAGAGGATGTACACACAATATGTAAAAACAAACAATGGGCAGTTTACTGAAGGTTGTATCCTATAATGTGAGAGGCCTGGGTTCGCAGTACAAAAGGGGGTGACTCTGGTGTGAATTGTGCCGCCTGACCGCAGATGTGGTATTTTTACAGGAGACACACTTCACGACAGGATCCACCCCCCATTTGCCGCCTCAAATGTTTAATCAGTGGTTCCATGCAGTATCTCCTATTCCTGGGGCTAGGGGGGTGACGGTAACTTTTAGAAAGTCGTGCCCTTTCTCCCCTACCTCTACACAAATAGACCCGGAGGGACGCTTTTGTTTTTTTAAAAGGGACTATACAGGGCCAATATTACACATTTGCATCTGTATATGCCCCTAATACCCAAACCATTGACTTTCTGTCTGGAACGCTGAAGAAGCTGGAGGAATTCAGGGTTGGTTTGTTGGTATTGGGAGGGAACTTTAATATAACACTAGACCCCAATTTAGACACCTTATCGGGTAGGTCCCAGCTATCTTTCAAAGCAATTAAGCATATTAAACAACTTTTGAGGTCTTTTCATATGGTGGATTGCTGGAGGGTGTTACACAATAAGGAAAAAGACTACAGCTATTACTCCAAAACTCATAACACTTATTCACGTTTGGATCTTTTTTTGTGGATCAGTATTATTTGAGCCAGGTATGTGCATCTACTATTGAATCCATCACAATTTCGGACCATTCCCCGATCACTTTGTCCCTACGCCCCCCCACGCTGAACAGTGGGAGAGGACGTGGAGATTAAACAAATCCCTTCTGGATAATACACAAGTGGTGGAGGCAGTGTCACAGAGGCTAGCAGAATACTTTGAGGTAAATACAACTGAGGAGCTGTCCAGACAGGCAATTTGGGAGGCCCATAAGGCGGTAATTAGGGGGGAACTGATAGCTCACGGCTCTCGCACTAAAAAAGAGAAAAAGAAGGAAGTTGAGGAATTGATGGGTAAAATACATGATCTAGAAACTAGACATAAGGCTCAGCACAGTATAGTAGTGGCTCAGCAATTAGAGGCGGTAAGAGAAGACCTTTATATGTGCCTGAATCGTAAAATTAGAGAAAAATAAAGGTATTTTACAAACTGTTTTTATGAACAGGGAAATAAATGTGGCCGTTCAATGGCCAAACAGTTAAAAAAAACAGCAAGATTCCCGCCATGTTCATAAACTACTAGTTAACAACAAGGAGATAGTGGACACAAAGTCTATAGCGGCAGAGTTCCATCAGTTTTATGCGGACCTCATGACTATGTCATCTGGGCACAGGGGGGGAATTTAATCTATCAAACCTGCTCCCTTTCTGCTCACGCATCCCTCATGGAATATAATATATTCCATGCTTATGTACCACATATATGTATATTTTATTTAATATGGTTTTTATTATTATGGAGTTTGGGCATATGGGGGATTAGAATTAGTTTAACCCCCTTTTTTAGTTTTTTTTTAGATATTTTATATTTATTCATTTATCTGTATACATTTTATTTTTCCCTTATTAATTAATTTTTTATATATATTTTTATTATGATTTTCTATATGCTTTTTTGATTAAATATGTTTTGGTATTTGTTAATATTTTTCATTTGAATATTTTTTATTATATAAAGCAAATTTGGATTTATGTTTAATATAGTGGATCTCCCGCTGGAATTGTAATCCCCTTTTAGTATTTATCCTTGCGGCCATTGGTAAAGGGGTGCAATTACTGTAATCCACCACTGGGGGGCGTCCATTTAGGTCGGGAGTGCGTATAGCTGGTATATTAGTTGTAGCTTAGTTTCCATGGGAACGTGGTCACAATTTGATTGGTGCGGTTGGCGGGGGGCGTTGACCCTCTAGACGTCAAATTAGAGGTGGTTTGCTAGGGAAGTTGTCCGTGATGACGCTCGTTATTGGAGAGCGAAACACATTGACGTAATTTCCAGCTCTCCGTACTCACTGACGTCACCTCCGCCCATAGTGGAACGCACGCCAGAGCCAGACGCCGCACATACGACACAGGATTTCCAGGATAGGCAGGAGATCATCAGTTTTTCCTGTAACTTTATTTTTAATTGCACAATACATTTTTCCCAACGGTACTTCACCATGGTGGCTACTTTTCTTTTTTGAGAAAAGATATCTGGAGAAGTGGAGCCTACAGTCTACAGCCTAATAGGAACGGGTCCTGTATTGCCTCTATTGCCATCCTTATTAGACCATCACCAGGAACAAGCCTGTTGTGACCCCCAGACTGCAAAGCTGGGGCTCCATTTTTTCTGGTGAGTGGGGCCACAAGAGGGGGCTGTCACTGAGCACCACGGATTGCATATTTGGCACTTTATTTGGAGCACCAAGCACTTTTATATCTATAAACTGCACTAGATGGTCAAATTTATTATAAGAACCTTGCACAGTATTTTATATGATTTTGTATACATTTTTTGTAGCAACTGGCACTTTAACATTCTACACAGTATTGATTGGCTGAACAATACATAGGGTGGCGCAGCATTTATCTAGTTCTCTGATCTTTAAGGGTACCCCTTGGTGGATACCTATGTAGCAGCAGCCCCCATACATTGACTGATCCCTGGACCCCTGTTAGGAGTCATAGGGATTAGTGGATGTAATAGAGTTCACTGGTCCTTAGCGCGGATTATTTAGCACATATTTTTATCACTTGAGATGTGTTAATGTTAATAGGAATTTGAGGTGAAGAGTATTACTTTCACATTTCTCTCTCTTTTTTCTCTCTTCACTAATGGAGTGTATATAGGGGCTGAGCACAAGGGGGGTGAGGAATGGATGGGGAGGGAGGGGGATAGATGGAGGGCCTTACCCAGGGGGAGAGAGGGAGGGAAACGGAGAGAGGGAGGGAAACCCCCCCCACCTTTTTTTTTTCTTCTTTTTTTTCGTTCCCTTTCCTTGTTGTATGTCGAAGGGAAGTGTTGCTGGTATGGGTTTGGGGATGTAAGGTATTAATATGTAATGATGTGACTGGGGTTTTGAGATATATATATGTATGTATCTATAGAAGCATGTACAATTAGAAATTTGTAAAACGTGTTTGCTTTTTGTTATGAAAAATGTAATAAAGATTATTAATAAAAAAAAAAAATTCAATATGTTAAATCCAGCGCTGTCTTACAACAATATAGTGCCCTGTACAAGGGTGACCTGGTTATACAAAATCTCAAACTCCCTCTGTGAAAAAAATTAACTGAAATTCAAAACCATAATAATAAAATCCTAAATCAATTAAAGTTCATAAAATAAAGTGCATCTTTGTTTGTGCCATCTTCTAAGTGCAAAAAATGTTGAACTTATCCTTTAAAGTGCAATCCGTGCTCTAATATTCTTGTGACAATAAAGTACAAGTAAGGGCAGTAGGGTGCCGTGCTCCCCTCCTCATGTGCCCTCACTTCAGGTGATGTCACATCCGGTGTTTGAAGTGCACGCCGCGGAGTTGTGTTCCAAGGCGACATTACATGCTATTATACAAACGTTTACGTGTGAGTGTTACATCTGTTTTTAATTTTTTTAAATAAAATGTAATTGTGCTATGGATATTTCCTAATTCTCCTTACATGCCATCACAAGTGAGAGATCCATTACCCTGCTGGAATATGCATGATGATGCGTTTCGCATGCATGCGCTTTATCAAAGATCCTATGACATTGATAAAGAGCATGCATGCAAAACACTTAGTCACGGCAACAGATTAGCCTGCATTCTGTGCTAGCTCATGGGCTTCCCTCTTCTCTTCCACTTCTGGCCTGGTGCTGAAATCGAGCAGCGCCAGGCATCTTCGGCTCAGCTCGGCTCCCCCAGTCCCCGGTTCGTATCCCTGTTGGCTCTTCCTTTCCACCGGCATGGCTCTGTCTGACCCCCCGGACCCTCAGATTGGCCCAGGTTGGCCCCAGATGCCTTCGCTATCCGCGGTACCGCCATTTCCCGGACACCACCGCATCCCTGCCTTCAGCCAGTAGCTATCGGGTGCATCACCTCAGACCGGGTCTCCATCCTTTGCAGCATGGTCACTGGTACCCTTCCATGCTCCACCAGCGAGCCTTCCAGATTGTGTTAACCCCTTCATGCCCATAGGCTTCCAGTGGTATCGGTAGTCTTCATTTACTTTTTAATTGTTCTCCCATGACTCTGTCATTTATAATTGCTTATTTATGACTCTGCTATTGGTGCAATAAACCATAGATTTTTTTTACATGGTCCCAACTGATTGCTTATAAAATTTTTGGATCCAGCCCCCAGAGCATTGCATGTCAGTTTCCTTTGTACATAAGGATTAATATGTCCATATGTAAAGCACACCCCTAATTAAAGTACATGCTCCGCCTACAGTGACTTTCTGAACACACAGAAAAAAAGATGTCACTAAAAGCATTTTTGAAATGTTGTCAACTCTGCATTTGGTCATGTACCATAATGGTCTATTTACTTTTATAGGTGCATGGGACAACAGCCATTGATCAGGATTTGGGGAGGAACTGGTCTGTTAAACAGCTAAGATTTGTTCTTTTTTTTTTTCTTGGCAGATTATTTTGCAGTAATTTTGCCTCACAGAAAGGCTTTGCCTGTTTTCCAAAATAAATAGGAGGAGGTGATATGGACCCTATATGTAGTTACAAGTTCCAGTAAGGCCTCTCTTTTTTTTTTTTTTTTTTAAATATATTTTTATTAACGAATACCGATTTGTACAGGTATGAAGTAAGAGACATGTACACTGGCAGAATATACAGTTCTACAAAATAGTAGCGGAGATTCTTGAGTACAAAAATGCTTCATACAAAAGTAGCAAGTAGAAAACAAATATTACATATCTGATGTAAACCTTGGGAAGAATAAGATCACTCATGGGTGCATAGAGTTGATTCCCAAACAAAAAAAAAATAAAAAGGTGACATCTTTAAAACCGAGGGTTTTCCTATTTCAGGCGTTTTGAACCTCAGCTATCACTGTGTGCTGGAGTCATCTAACGTTTAACATTTTCAATGCATGAATAAGGAGGTTTTAGGTCAACCTCTCTGAGACGATGTCCCAGACTGGGGACAGGCCACCCCTGAGGGATCATGCTGTGGTCCATCCACCAGTTCAAAAGGTCAACCGTCGCAGAAGGCAACTTCCGGTTGCAACTAAAACTTCTATTCAGTATAAGTCAGTCGTAAAGCTGAGCAGAAAGAAACAAACTTAGACATAATGGATCACGGATCCACTCCATAAATGAGATAGGAAAACCTCATATTCATACCTTGGTCTTATATCAGGATATAAGAGAGGAGGGAGGGGATAGGTAGGAAGAGGAAGTAGAATGAAAGAAAGAAATAAAAAGTGAGGGTAAGGAGGGAAGGGAAAGAAAGAAACAGAGGATTTCCAAGTCCCCGGGAGCTCACGTTCGCTCCCCGAGGTCAAAATTTACAGTACGTTAAATGGGAGAACCTATGTAGGTTGCCCATGGTTCCCAGGTGTTCCTGTAAGCATTCAGCCTATCTGAAATAGTGCAGGCAACTTTCTCCTGTAACATCATCCAAGTTATTTTCCGCTTAGCTTGTTGGAAAGAGACAGTCTTGGATTTCCAATTCTTCGCTAAGGTTAGTTTAGCTCCTATTAAAATAAATCTCATTAAAGTCTGAGAGGCTTTTGAAATGCCAGGTATATTTTGATTTAGTAAACCAATCAGCATATTCTGAGGGATATTACTCTTAGTGATTGATCTCATAAGCCTAAAAACTGCATTCCAGAAAGTTCTTATCCTGGGACATTCCCAAAAAATATGTCTCAATGAGCCCATATGCCCACAGTCCCTGAAGCAAAGTGGGGACATCCCAGGGAACATCCTGGCCAGCCTTTCAGGAACCAGATACCATCTAGTTAATATTTTGATATTAACCTCCATTAATGAGACATTATTTATCCCCTGAAGGGATTGTTGAAATGTTCTGTGCCAGTCCTCTAGGTCCCAGACTGATCCGAGCTCACCCTCCCATTTAATCATATAGGGTGCTTTGTCCGTGGGTTCCGCTAGACTACTGTAGATTAAGGAGATCCCTCCTTTAACATCCTGAATCTGGGAGCACCAGAGTTCATAGGAGGAGACTGAGAAATCTCCGGATTTATCCAGGTGTAAGGAGTTAATGAAGTGTGAGATTTGGGTGTATCGAAATCGTTCCGAAGGGGCTAAAGCTATGTGGGTTTAGAGTGTGAAGTAATTGAGGAATGTGGACCTATTTAGGCCTCTAAAGAGTCAGAGGAGGATACTTGAGACCACGAGGGTCTAAGTCCTACAATTTCCTCCCTAGAGGAATTAGATGTCATCAGATCGCCTTGGGTGCCTGTTTCGTGGGATATACTAATTTACCCTCCCACTCGAGCCTAGTCAGACCCTGGATCTCCTGACCGTGTCTTGTAAAGTTGTTAGGGAAGTCCCCTATTTATTACAGAGTAATTACCTCCAATTATAGTTTTATAATTGATCTACCATAGACCAAGGACTTTCCGACCGGTCCTACAAGGGAC
>BLSH010223757.1:82821-99982 GCA_018402905.1 Glandirana rugosa | reverse complement strand
GTCTTTTGGAGGAAGGGTGACGAGCCTCAGGAGTGGAAAGATCCATAGGATCCATGTTGATGATGCCAAGATCTTTCAGAAGATTTTCCCCTTCCTGTAGGGTAATGAAGCCATGAACCTTATTTTGGAATGTGAAATTAAGCTTGAATGGAAAAGACCACCAATATTTCAGAGATTTCTGGGAAAGGATCTCAAGAAGAGGTTTTAAGTTCCTTCTTTTTTGTATGGTGGTCTGCGATAGGTCTGCAAAGATCTGTATATTGTGCCCTTGGATAGCTAGAGGGCCTGCTGAACGAGATTTCTTCATGATAGCCTCTTTGGTGGAATAGTAATGGGGTTTGATGATAACATCCCTGGGAAGGCCATCCTGGCGTGGCGGTTGCAGCGCTCTGTGTGCCCTGTCCAGTTCCATAGCATGAGGAGTGATGTCAGGAATAAGGTCTTTTATAAAGGATTTCAGCACACTAGGTATGTCCACAATACTTTCCGGTAACCCCCTGATACGAAAGTTGTATCGTCTGCTGCGGTTTTCTAGCTCATCAATTTTGGATAGGGCTCCATCCAATTGATCTTGCAATGATTGAAGACAGTGTGTGTTTTGATTGACTCTGGCGATCGTTTCATCGCATGATTGTTCAATTGCATCAATCCTGGCTCCAATGTTAGCTAATTCTGCTTTAATGGCAGTGGTAATCTGAGTTGCATTCCGAGCTAATCCTGCTACTAGCATTTCTGAGAAATGATTGAGCAAGTGGCCCATATCCGGAGCCTGACCGGGTGGACATGCTTCAGTGTGCTCTAGGTGTAATGTGCCTAGCGGGCTTAGTGATGCAGAGGGAGAAGAAATGTCTCCCATTACTCTGTCCAGCAGGGATTCTGTGGAAGCAGGGGAGGGGGGGACATCTATCAGCCTGTTCAGCATTGTCCCTGGGGAGTCTGTAATTCTAAGGTTGATACATGGGCTCACCGCTCCATTAGAAAGACACGAAGCCTCCTCTTTCTTCCCTTCCGCCTGTGTTGCGGCCGCCATCTTAGGACTGCTAGGCCTCTGATAGAGGAAGACGAGCTGTCTGTTTACCGTTTGCTTCGGTCTGGACTGGCTCTCCGCTTTCATAAAAGAGGTCCAGCCCTGATCCCCCTTCGGGTGGTTAGCTGTTCGGGGGTTCACTATGGCTGTGAACGGCTCGGGAATCCCGTCTTGGTCCGGGCGGTGCGGAGCTCCGGGGGATCACGTCCTATCCCGAGGTCCGCGCATGCGCACTCCCAGTAAGGCCTCTCTTAATGTATCCTTAATGTGAGGGAAATCGTGTAACAGTATCCCCTTCAGGAATATTGTAGCACTAGTAGTGGGGGAGCTACTAGTGATGATGGGTTCTCTGTTCTGCCACAACTCTTTAAGAAGCTTGTTCCCCACTGACACACCTGTTGTATTAGAGGCTGCTCACAACTATATTACGTAAAGTGGTAGTAAACCGCAGCATTCAAAAAACCACCACCCTGTGCTGTTCTGTAGTACAGCAGTGCTGGGGAGAAGAAGGGAGAGTGGGCTCAGGCACACTCTGTCCTCCAGGCAGGGCAGTGGCAGCATGGAGGTGGAGGTGGAGGGCGGGGGAAGAGAAGTGAGGGGAGAGAAGACAGCTAGAAGACACACAACCCAGCGCTCCTCTCACACAGCTGGTAACACAGTTGTGGGTAGGAGAGTAGTGTGCATAGGGATGGGCCAAATGGACCCCTGTTCGTTTCGCACCAGAACTTTCGAACACTGCGAAAGTTCAGACCCAAATAATGAATCCCATTAATGTCAATTAGACTCAAAATTCAGAAATCAAAAGTGCCCATTTTGAAGGCTTATATGCAAGTAATTGTGCATACAATGCCTATAGGGGTCCGGGTCCTGCCCTGGGGGACATGTATCAATGAAAAAAAGTTTTTGAAAAATGTCATTTTTAAATGAGCAGTGCTTTTTGGATTTTTAAAGTGAAAGCATAAAAATAAAAAAATCTTTCCAATATAGTGCCCGGGGGGGTCCCCTTAGTCTACCTGTAAAGTGGCAGATCTGGACCATGTCTAGAATCTGCTGCAGCAATAATTGCATTTATAAAGCCCCAAAAAAAATATATTTACCCTGCAAGCTGCCTTTATTTTGTTCAGCATGAGCTGTGGAGCCAGTGTGTATGATGAGGCCACAATGTAGTGCACAATTAGAGATTTTTTGGATAAATTCTGGTGTCACTTTGACTTTGGATAGAAGTAACAGGTGCGTAAAATTGGGCTTTGGGTGTCGGTGGTGCCTTCACACCATAACCGTATAGAGGTGCTCTTCATGAAGGCAAGAATTGGCCTTTCTGTAAAAAAAAATTGCAATGATATGCACCTGTCAAACAAGTGCAGAAAAATTGGTCTTTGGGTGTCAGTGGCGCCTTCCCACCATAACCCTATAGAGGTGCTCTTGATGAAGGCCAAAAAAATTGCAATGATATGCACCTGTCAAGCAGGTGCTAAAAAAATGTTCTTTGGGTGTTAATTGGACACGTTTATTGCTGGCCCCCTTACAGTGCCAAGGGAACATCTGCCTCTTCTTCTTGTCCTCCCAGACATTATTGGGAGGGAGGGGTCGGTTCTTATTAGCAAATCTTATGAAGGTGTATCTAGATTTTGCAAAAGCATTTGATACAGGCCCCCACAAACATTTACTGTACAAACTAAGGTCTGTCAACATGGATCAAAGGGTGAGTACCTGGATTGAAAACTGGTTACAGGGGCGAGTCCAGAGGGTGGTGATAAATAGGGAGTACTCTGAATGGTCCGATGTGGAAAGTGGGGTCCCCCAAGGTTCTGTCCTGGGACCAATTCTATTCAATTTATTCATAATCGATCTGGAGATTGGGATAAACAGCTCATTCTCAATATTTGCAGATGATACCAAGCTAAGCAGGGCAATAATTTCTCCACAGGATGTGGAAACCTTGCAAGAAGATCTGAACACATTATTAGGGTGGGCAGATAAGTGGCAAATGAGGGTTAAAGTAGAAAAATGTAAAATAATGCATTTGGGTACCAAGAACATGAAAGCAAACTACTCACTAGGGGGAGAGCCTCTGGGGGAATCTAGGATGGAAAAGGACCTAGGGGTCCTAGTAGAGAACAGGTTTTGCAGTGGCATGCAATGCCAAGCTGCTGCAAGCAAAGCTAACAAAATGTTTGCATGCATCAAGAAAGGGATCAACTCCAGGGATAAAGCAATAATTCTCCCACTCTGGTGAGGCCGCACCTGGGGTATGCCATCCAGTCCTGGGCACCAGTCCTCAGAAAGGATGTCCTGGAACTGGAAAGGGTTCAGAGAAGGGCAACAAAGCTAATTAAGGTTTTGGAGGACCTTAGTGATGAGGAAAGATTACAAACACTGAACTTATTCTCTCTGGAGAAGAGACGCTTGAGAGGGGATATGATTTCAATGTACACATACTGTACTGGTGACCCCACAATAGGGACAAAACTATTCAGCGCAAGGGAGTACACAAAGACACGCGGCCATTCAGTAAAACTAGAAGAAAAGCAGTTTAACCTTAAACTGGGTAGAGGGTTCTTTACGGTAAGAGCAGTGAGGATGTGGAATTCTCTTCCACAAGCAGTGTGTTTTGCTGGGAGTATAGATCATTTAAAAAAACTATTAGGATCGGGGGGGCGTGGCTATCCACGGACGAGAAAGAACGTGCAGTGGCTCTAGCACACCAGCGAAGCATCCAGCTCAATCCACGGACCTGAGACCAATCAAGGCCAAGAAAATAAGGTACTACACCTCTGCAGGTCCCCGGCTACACATACAACCAAATTTTGTGCGGATCGTGCATCCGCTCGGGGGAAAATCTAGGCCGGGGCTTAGTGCGGCCTTGTCAGAACGGCCGTTCCAGACCCCATCCTTCTCTCCCCACACCATCCGACATTGCAGTGCCTATCTAGAATACCCCAGAGACTTGAGCCATAACCACCCTTTCTCCCGGTTATTATATATTGGATCAACTGCGCCACCCTAAACATGTGGTTCACAAAATGTGCTCATTTGTGAACCAATATGTGCTGAAATAAATATGTGCCCTAAATGAAATCCATAAGGCTAAAACAATCAATTAAATACATGTGCTTAATCATATCAAAGATAAACGAAAACTAATATATGTGCACGAATCATAAGTATAATCAATAAAATTAATTATATTAAACAATCCATTCATTTAAAGTGCTCCGTGTAAATAAATAGTCCATAAAAGTGCTCCGTGCTCAAAACGTGAAAAATCAAAATTGGTGCTGTTCAGTGACGATCCCCTTGGGTGACCCCACTTTCTCCCGGTTACCTACAATTCTCACAACCATAGCCGCTCGGACTGAGGCCTACATAGGCCTAATGCGGTCGCCACTCTCTCACTTGCGGCATACTTAGCATAAACCCTGGAGCCATGGGACCAAGAGTGGGTTCAGGACCAGCTCACCACTCCTCAGAGGGTACTGGGGGGCTGACTGTTAAGCCCGGGAAGCTCATACAACAACTGGGGATAACTTTAGAAAACCCGGCAGCCATCTTGGTACACCCAGGCCTGTATTACCAATCACAGTTCCAGCAAACCTTTGCCACGGCTGCACTGACTAACTATCCCTACCAGAGAGAATGATTGAAATGTAAAATAATCATCATCTCCACACGGGTTGCCAGAATCATCATAAGCAGCTAGAAGCTAGCACTTTCATAATCTGTTATATCGGCACATCACTACATTTAAGCATCCATTTCATCCAGGAAAAGGAAAGGGGGCTAAACCGGGCAAAATGACAGATTTCTTCTCCCAGCCCAGCAAAGACCTATCAACTGGCAACTTAAACAACAAAAAGAATGAGGGAGGGTAAGGAAGGGGGATGTGGGGAGGAGTAGGGCACGGATCTCTAAACCAGTGATTGATTGAGATCAAACCATGAGCAGCTGACACACCATGTATATGGTGGGGTTCACCTATAGGACCAATTATATGTATCCAAATCTGGTTGGGATAGCCCCCAACCCCAAAAGACAGTCCGTATTCCCGGTAAACCAGGAAGGGATAACCCAGCAGCATGTAGGAAAAAGGCAGAAGTAATTTTATTACAAAAAAAAGGGGGCATAAATACAATTAACAGGAGGGTGACACATGACCGACAACGTTGTCTCAAATCACATCCCCGGAGGTTGCAACCATCCTAAACCCATAGTGTATAGCACATCATCAACAAATAGCACATGTCCCATCCCAGGAAATCCTTTTAGAAACAATCCTCCACTCAGTGAAGTGTGGACGATGTGATAAGGAACGTCTGGGAATCGATAGCTATGTAGATTAGTGATGAACGTGTGACCAAAATATAGACAAATGGACATAACCTGTATACAGCATGGAACACTATAACGCCCAATGTGTATCGAGGGGCTGTCACCAACAGCGTGGCGAAAAATAGATAGCAATGGCCTGTGTACACCCGGAATGGCCCCTGGTATGGGGGGATTTGAAAGATGATTCAGTCTCTATGATAGAGCATCTATATAGATTGATGCCGGGTAGTCACAAGTGAATCCAAAAAAGACAGTCAAGTGTAACAGTGACACAATTGTAGCCACCTCAGAGTTCGTGGGCATTCATAGGTAGTCAGATCAGGATGTCAGTGTCTAATAGATAACAGGCTCGAGTCTCCAAGTGTAACTATTAGTGCAGATAGTAGGGTCTTCCAGAGTGCAAAACTCCTATACATAAAGCGCCGACAGTCTGAGAAAAACATCCACTTACTATTGAAGAGTTGGCTGCAGCTGAGCTCCTCCACGTGGATGTAGGTGAAGTTCAATCTAATGGAAGGTAAAGCACTCCACTGTGGACAAAGCAGTGACGCTGGAGCTTCCTCGTCAGCTTGGATCAATCCTGTGCAGACATGACGGCCGCCGCCTCAGTGGGCTGTTTGAGCGGCGTGTGAAGAATCAAAAGTCCGCGTCTCTAGTGAGAGAGCAGCTAATCGTCGGCTCTCAGGAGTCTGGGCAATGTGGAAATCCTGGACTGGAGTGGTCGAGACAGACATCATACAGGGCATCACACATAGTGCATAACGCCAGGTCGCGGTGCAATTCCCCCTAGAAGCGGGGGGATCTCCGAGGATGCATCGGGGGAGGACAGGGGGGGCAGAAACCGACGCGTTTCATCCGCTAACCGCGGATTTCATCAGGGTAATGGGTCCCAGCAATAAGCATCATTTTTATAGGCTATATCGCCAATCAGATTGAATCAATGCTGCTGGCCAAATTCTGTCACCTGACGTTGTCAATTTAACCCTATATGGTTACAAGTTGATTATGGATCACCACATTAGCTCACATATAATATGTATTACATGCATTTATCATTGACTTGGGGCTGTATAGCCCCTATATCTTAAGGATGACATCTGGATCCAATATTTAAGATTTTAATATTAAAAACAACATAAATTGTGCTTGCTCATCCCAGGATAAACAAAACAAAGCAGAACAAAAAACGGAACAAAAGCAAAAACAAAAACAAAAACGAAGACAAAGCAAAACAGGGTCATAAGGGGCACATTGATTATGGACATGAGGAGACAAATCAGGGTTCAAATTAGTTGTATTTGAACAATGGAAAACACCCCATGAGGTATATAACCACAACTCTTAATATTTTTATATTTCTGGTTCATTTAAGTAGGTCTTCCCCATATCATAGCCTGAAGTTTTAGTGGTCCTGTAGGCCTAAGTGTAAACTAGTAAGGGGATGATGTTAATCCCATAAACTATTTTACTGATGGTTATTTATTTATTTTCTATGTTAAACAGAATGTATATATATATTATGTTTCCAAAAACACTTGTAGATTAAGTTCAGCATTAAGGCCTATAGGGGTCAGGCTTTTTAATTTAAAAATCCAACGTTTTTCATGTTGTAGTAGAATCTGATCGAAGTCACCCCGACGGTTGGATAGTTGTAGGGCGAAGAATCCTTTGACTTTAAGTCCAGAGGGGTTTCCGGAGTGATGTCCCTGAAGTGTAGTGCTAGGGGAGATTCATCCATAGGGTCCCTAATTGCTGACAGATGTTCACCAATTCTGATTTTCAGTGCTCGTTTTGTTTTACCCACGTAGATTTTTCTACATGGGCACGTGATGATATATAGAACTCTTTCCGTCGAGCAATTAATGAATTGGTTAATTCTATAAGTTTCCACACCACCGCTGTCCTTAAAGGTACTCGTTTTCTCAACATAGCGACAGATATGGCACTTGCCGCAAGGAAACATGCCTTTTAGTGGAGGTAAATCAGTCAGCCAGTTTTTCCTAAGTGGTCGGACAAATTCAGCTTTTACAAGTTCGTCACTTAGATTTCTCGCTCACTTAGCGGTCAGAAGGGGTCTCGGGCCCACTATATCTTTCGTTAAGGGGCATCTTGTAAGAATATGCCAGTGTTTCGTTAAAGTAGCCCTCACCTTTTCCCACTGGCTTCCGAATGGAGTTATGATCCTTGTGTACCCCAGGTTCTTCTTCATTTTCTGGTTTGTTCTTTGGGGGCCATTCAAGTTCAATAATTCCATTCTATTCGTTTGTGACGCATTTTTCTTTGATTTCTTCAGAAAAGAATGAGGATACTTTCGATTTCTGAATCTACGGTAAAGATCAGAAGCTTCCTTTTTATAGTCCTCATCCGAGGAGCAGTTTCGTTTGATCCTTAGGAACTGTCCCGTCGGGATGGCTCGAATTAACGTTTTAGGATGGTGACTAGTAGCTTCAAGTAAGGTGTTAGCAGCCGTAGGTTTTCGAAATGTATTGGTCATCAGTTTCCCACCCTCTATTCGAATCAGAAGATCCAAAAATGGTATTTGATGAGTATGCATATTATAGGTTAGTTTAATGTTTCTCGTATTGTTGTTTAGTTCAATCATGAATTGGTGCAGCGACTCCTCCGAGCCCTTCCATACAACCAATACATCATCAATGTACCTGAGCCAGAGTGACACCTGGCCCAGGTACATCTGTGACCGGAAGACGATGTCCTCTTCCCACATGCCTAGATGCAGGCATGCATAGGCAGGGGCCCATGGGGCGCCCATAGATGTGCCCCGAATTTGCCTATAGTATACGCCTAAGAACCCAAAGCAATTGTTGGTCAGGGCAAATTCCAGTAATTCGACTAAAAATTCATTCTGGGCACCCAATCCAGGGTAGTGTGTATCCAGAAAAAAGGTGATAGCCGCTAGGCCCCACTCATGGGGTATTGAGGTATATAATGACTCAACATCTATCCCCACGAGTAGGGCCCCTTCCGGTACATCCATGTTGTTAATTTTAGTCAATACATCCCCAGTATCTTTGACAAAAGAGGTGAGTGACTGGACCATGTCCTTCAGCAGCGAGTCTAGATATTTTCCAATTCTTTCAAGGGGTCCTTTAATTGCAGAGATTATGGGTCTGCCGGGTGGATCAACGAGTGACTTGTGTATCTTAGGTAACACATATATTGTGGGTATGTTGAAGTTTTTAACCATTAGATAGTCAAACTCTTTTTTATCCAGTAATTCAGCCTCCTTTGCTAGATGTAGTTTAGCATTCAGTTCCTTCACAATCTTGCCAAAAGGATTGATTTCCACCCTTGTCGCTTTTCTTAATAACAATCTTGTCTTTTGCCTCTTTGAGCTCTTTTAAAGCAATTCTTTCATCTTTGTTTAGATTGTCGGATATCCCGTATTCGTCCCAATTGATTGTACCGAGGTCCTCTCGTACTAGGTCAAGGAACACCCCCAGCCATCTGTTTTTCATAAAGGCTGGCATTTTGATGGAACGAATTGGTAAATTAGCCCGTCTTTTAAAGGGGGTGGTAATTTCTAAATCTTCGTCTGATGTCCCCTCGTCACTGCTCGAGCCTAGAAGGGAGATCAATGCGTCCCTGGCCTCCCTCTCTTGCTCAGTGAGTACAATATCATTATGTTTGTCTTCATCTGAATTCAGATGCACCAATCTAAGGTAAACTTTTCTTAGAAACAGAGAAACATCCTTGTACACCTCAAATTCATCCATTGAACGGGTTGGGGAAAACGTGAGACCTTTTTGAAGGATACTGCGATGTCTCTCTTCCAATTTGAAGTCAGTTAGATTAATAATTGTGTTGGTAGGGTCCACCAAAGTTCTTCCTTTATAAGTAATGAGAGTGTCCAGATTCATGCTTGGTCCCGTTTTTTGTTCCGGTTCCTGGTATTTATTCTTTGGTTCCCTTGACTCTTCACTTTTTGGGATGAGATCTCTCCTACGCCTCCTTTTCCTCTTTCTTCTTCTCTTACCCCTTTTAGGATACTCTTGACCGATGTCCGGGGTGTATCGTCGGTCTCCACATCTAAAAAACCAACTGATCTCTCAGTATAGTGTATACCTGTATGATGTCTGTCTCGACCACTCCAGTCCAGGATTTCCACATTGCCCAGACTCCTGAGAGCCAACGATCAGCTGCTCTCTCACTAGAGACACGGACTTTTGATTCTTCACACGCCGCTCAAACAGCCCACTGAGGCAGCGGCCGTTTTGTCTGCACAGGATTGATCCAAGCTGACGAGGAAGCTCCAGCGTCACTGCTTTGTCCACAGTGGAGTGCTTTACCTTCCATTAGATTGAACTTCACCTACATCCACGCGGAGGTGCTCAGCTGCAGCCAACTCTTCAATAGTAAGTGGATGTTTTTCTCAGACTGTCGGCGCTTTATGTATAGGAGTTTTGCACTCTGGAAGACCCTACTATCTGCACTAATAGTTACACTTGGAGACTCGAGCCTGTTATCTATTAGACACTGACATCCTGATCTGACTACCTATGAATGTCCACGAACTCTGAGGTGGCTACAATTGTGTCACTGTTACACTTGACTGTCTTTTTTGGATTCACTTGTGACTACCCGGCATCAATCTATATAGATGCTCTATCATAGAGACTGAATCATCTTTCAAATCCCCCCATACCAGGGGCCATTCCGGGTGTACACAGGCCATTGCTATCTATTTTTCGCCACGCTGTTGGTGACAGCCCCTCGATACACATTGGGCGTTATAGTGTTCCATGCTGTATACAGGTTATGTCCATTTGTCTGTATTTTGGTCACACGTTCATCACTAATCTACATAGCTATCGATTCCCAGACGTTCCTTATCACATCGTCCACACTTCACTGAGTGGAGGATTGTTTCTAAAAGGATTTCCTGGGACATGTGCTATTTGTTGATGATGTGCTATACACTATGGGTTTAGGATGGTTGCAACCTCCGGGGATGTGATTTTAGACAACGTTGTCGGTCATGTGTCACCCTCCTGTTAATTGTATTTATGCCCCCTTTTTTTTGTAATAAAATTACTTCTGCCTTTTTCCTACATGCTGCTGGGTTATCCCTTCCTGGTTTACCGTCTTTTGACCGTCTTTTGGGGTTGGGGTCTATCCCAACCAGATTTGGAAACTTAAACAACAATCCTGCAACTCAGCAGACGTCCAAGCATAACAACTACACACTAAACCATAAGACCACAGATGCACCTATAGCGTCGCATTGCAGAGGAAATCAACCCTGCTCACCCTTGTCTAGCCCTGCAAAAACAAGCAAAAAATGACTGACTCCTTCTCTGACTCACCCACTACTAGTGAGTTGAATACATCACTAAATGACACTAGAGAGTTGCAAGATTCTATTTCCAACTTTCCAACTGCTGATATACCAGTTTTGGACACAACGCTAAAGAATATGCTAATGTCCTTGAGATCTACAATCCATACTGATATAATGTCCTTAGCACATCAATTCAAATCTGAAGTCTCAGAAGTCAGCAACAGGGTCTCACACATCGAATCCAAAATGAGCTCCTTCACGACCACGTTCAGTGAACTGGTTGATGCTCATAATGAAAGGGAGGATGAACTATGGGGGATGAAAACAAAGCTAGCAGACCTGGAAGATCACTCAACGTAATATCGTTAAGATCCGAGGAATCCCGGAAACAATTAAACCTTCAGAGCTGAACAAATTCTTCACAAACGTGCTTAAAATGGCTCTACCAGATGCTCCACTTGAAGACTTGATTATTGACCGTATTCACAGACTTCCCAAGCCTAAACATATTCCTGAATATCTTCCCAGGGACACGATTGCAAGAATTAATTTCTTCCACACCAAAGATCGCCTCATGAGGGCCACGAGAGACCGAGACAAACTTCCAACTAATCTGCAAGAGCTGTTTTTTTTTTAACGACCTCTCTGCCTTCACTTTACAACAAAGAAGACAACTGGCAACGATTACAAAATCTTTAAACAACCACCGTATTACCTACAGGTGGCTTTACCCAGCTAAACTGATGATAACAAAAGATGGCAACTCCCACGTGATCACCACGGTAAAGGAAGGAATAATCCTCCTACAAAAATGGAATATCTTGCTCCACCCAGAGACACCCAGCAATCTACCTTCTGAACCCACCGTACTTCAAAATGGAGACTCGGACAATGGTATGGATTAATTTCAGAAATGCTTCAATGATGTTCACCCACTAGTTCTGGCAACCCTGGAGATTGCCATCTTTCTCTTGTTAATCGTTGACCCCCCCCAAGTTGAGCGGCCAGCGGACCTCACAGATTCTTGAAACAAATCACCTGTTTTTATCACCATTGTTTTTCTTACTGTTTTCATCTGTTTCCTTTTTTCGACCATACCTTCTCTTTCATCAAACCCCTCTTCACCAGGTTTCCCAGAGGACGCACCCAGCTGTAACGTAATAGCCCACATATTGCTTGACCCCCTAACAAGTGGTGCTATTCAGTGCACCAACTCAAGAATTCCTGATTTTTTCACTGGAAGGCTTCGTTAAGGGCACCACCAAACCAGTGCCCTAGCATCTCAAATAAAGTATCACATCCTCTTCCCAACATCATACCGGTGACATCACCATGTTCTTTTAGATTTCTTCCATCAATGTCAAAGGGTTGAATAGCCCCTTTAAAAGGCAATTAGCTTGGAAGGAAGCCTGCAGCCTCAAAAGTGACATCATCTGCTTCCAGGAGACCCACTTTGACTCTCACGGACCTCCCCTGTTTAAACACAAGAAGTTTCCCCATATTCTGATGGCAAATGGCCCCCGCAAAAAAAGGGAGTGGCCATCGCAATTAAAGACTCATTTCATTTTTCTCTCCTGGATAAACTAGAAGACCCCCAGGGTCTTACTTGCCAAACATGAAACAAATCTCCTGCTTAAACAAAATTTGGAAGAAAGTCACTCACATACGACAAGATCACACAATCATATGTGGGAACTTCAATGCCATACCAAACGCAGACATGGATCATTCTTTCCGGAACTGAACTGCTTAAAAAACATAGGGCCACTTTGAAAAACTTCATAACCTCTTCAAACCTTTACGATATCTGGAGATGCCAGCACTCCACAGAAAAAGACTATACCTTTTTTTCCAATGATCACCACACATATTCAAGAATTGACTTGTTTTTGTTTGACAATCTGAAATCCACAGTATCACGTGGTCTGACCATGCTCCGGTTTCTGTGGTGGTGGGGGATCTTTGTACCGAGACCAGGGCAAATAGATGCGAAACAACATTTATTCTCTAACCCAGCCTGAAAATAAAAAACAAATAATGACTGCTTTGAAAGAATTCTTTGACATCAATGCCCCCTCGGTTGAGGATCCCTTCACTCTATGGAACACGCATAAAGGCATATGAGGCCTGCTCATTCAATTACTGGCTAGACTTAAAAATTAGAGGGAGCGGCTGCTAAGGGACCTTCTCTCTTCCATATCTAAATTGGAAAATAGCAACAAAACCTCCACCTCACAAGCGATCAGGGACCAACTGCATCAAGTAAGACAAGACCTTAGATCTCTATTGCTGTCCCAACATGATAAAGCCATCAAAACATTGAGGGCGCATTCATATGGTTATGGCAATAGAGAAGGAAAATATCTAGCAACTCAATTAAAGGAAAAAATAATCAAACAGAAAATTAGCCATATTCACAACCCCACAACGAATACCACTGTCTATAAGCCAACAGAAATTCAGCGATTACTACGATTCTCTATACAATCTACGCAGAGAACCAGACACCTCTCAACCTACTGGTAGAGATATTTCTGAATTTTTGAAAGCAATATCCCTCCCAGTTGTCGACCCAAACAAACTTTCAGATTTGAACCAACCATTCACAGAGAACAAAATATCTACCTTAATCAAAAGCCTACCAAAAAACAAATCTCCGGGCCCAGATGGCTACTCATCAGAGTACTATCAACTTTTTACAGATATTTTGACCCCACATTTATTGAGGGTCTTTCAGACCGCTGCTTCCTCTGCTAATTTTCCACCTGAAATGCTAACAGCAAAAATTGTTACTCTTCCCAAACTGGGGAAAGAACCAAACAGTCCACAAAATTTTCAGCCTATTTCGCTACTAAACGTAGATGTGAAAATGTATGCCAAGATATTGGTGAATTGGCTCGGTAAGATTCTACCAAATCTGATAAATCCAGACCAAGTGGGATTTGTATCGGGCAGGCAGGCTCCTGATGCAACGAGAAGGACGATAAATCTCCTGCACATAATGGAAAAATTCGGGAAGGCCTTCTCTGCTCCTAGCTTTGGATGCAGAGAAGGCCTTTGATAGCGTTCATTGGGGGTATCTTAGGGAGGTATTGCTCAAGTTTGGTTTGCGGGGCAAGGTCTTTTTCGGCAATTTCAGCTCTCTAATCTGCCCCTTCGGCTTACGTGTTTACAGAAGGAATCTTTTCCCAAAACTTTAAAATAACTAATGGGACCAGACAGGGATGCCCCCTGTCCCCAATAATTTTTGCATTAATCATAGAACCTCTGGCGGAGAAGGTTAGATCCAACCCAAACATAAAGGGTATACCCTCCCAGGGCTCCAGACATGTCATCTCCTTGTTTGCAGATGACGTAATACTTTCAATTACAGATCCAGCCCACTCTCTGCCAGAGATCCATGAAGCTCTGCAGCACTTTAGCAACATAGCTTATTATAAAATCAACGCTTCCAAATCCCACATACTGAGCACAGCTATCAACCCTAAAATGAAATCTGACCTCACCCGTAAATTCCCTTACTGTTGGTCAGATAACCCCCTGACTTACCTAGGCATCAAATTAACATTCCCAGTTAAAAACTTATACAGAGAAAACTTTGAGCCTTTAATTTCAGAATTGCAAAAAGAAGCTACCAGAGTGAAATCCCATTATTTGTCATGGTCCGGTAGACTAGCCGCATATAAAATGCACTTTCTGGGGGGCGTGGCCTGCAGCGGAGCCAAATGGCGGTGAAACTCCGACGCTCCGGGAGAGACAGGACGAAGCGGCACATAGCAGCCCAGAGAGAACCATCCGAGCTACCACAGACAGTGGCCCGGGACCGGGGGAAGTGGCAGGCATGTCTAAAAGGAAGAAGGGAGATCGCCAGCCACAGCGCCTGACGGACTTCTTCAGCCACCAGCCGCAGCCAGGTAGGCAATATGGTGCCGAGGCCTCCTCCACACCTGCGGCCAGGCAGCCAAAAAAAGACACTAAAAAAACATCCTCACTCCACAATAGCAGTCCATCCAATAGTGGTCCATCCTCACCGTCCACACCAACATCTGCTAGCCCAGCTAAAACTAAACTGAAGCTGGATGGAGCGGGATGCAGCCCGACCATGAGCCCCATTGTGAATTCTGACGAGGACACTAGAGAGCTGCATGATTCCATAGAAACTTTCCCCACAGCCAACCAACCTGTCTTGGATACTGTACTGAAGGACATGTTACTGTCCCTGAGAAGCACGATCCATGCAGATATGATGTCCTGCATGCGCAGGGTCAGCTCAGAGTTACAAGCTGTGGAGGGGAGGGTGGATCACATTGAAAACAAGATGGGAGAGTATTAATGATCTAGTTGATGCTCATGATGAAAGAGTCACAGAAACAGAATGGATCAAGGCAAAATTAGCAGATATTGAGGATAGGGGGAGAAGGAACAACTTAAAAATAAGGGGGATCCCCGAAGCAGTACAGCAATCTGACCTAGGATCATACGCCTCTGCCCTCTTTAAATCCCTGATGCCAGACCTGTCTGATCTGGATGTTACAATAGACAGGATCCACAGGCTGCTTAAGCCTTCCTGCCTAACAGACCAAGTGCCCGGGGATGTCATATTACGTCTGCACTTTTACCACGTAAAAGAGCAACTGATGGCACAAATGCGCAAAAAAGACCAGATCCCACAACAATACCAAAACCTACAATTTTATGCCGATCTCTCCCAATACACGCTACAAAAAAGGAAGTCCCTGAATACTATAACAAAAGCATTAAGAAATAACAAAATAGTCTATAAATGGAGATATCCTAACAAGCTAATTGTGACAAAAGGGAACAATGATCATGTGGTGGACAGCCTGGAAATGGGCCTTGACCTCCTGAAAAAATGGAAAATACTCCCAGAACCTAACTCTGATCCCGGCACTTCAGAATTGGTTCAGCGAGTGGACCCTGCTTGGAAGAAAGTCACGGCTAAGAATGCCAAATCACATAACTAACTCTCGTAGGGTGATAAACTTAAATCTGCACACAGTCCCACCCCGGGCAGAGGCCAAATCTTTAGACTCAAACTTAAACCTCAAACGTTTCTGAGCAGCAACAGCTGCACTTGGGTAGGGATCTACAGACTTGACCATGGAAAGTTTTTCAGGTCTGTACTTTATAATGTCCAATGGTTTTCACCTTTTTGGTTTTTCTTTGTTCTTTTTTCTATATTTTCCCTGCTGATTGTTCTCACAGTCAAAGACAAAGCATGCAACAAACAGAATACGTCATCGTACACGATCGACTCTTCAACCACCCACATCTGCGACCAGAAGAAGCTAATATTTACCTCACAGCATCTCTCCACCTCCAAAGTGAGTACTATCCTGCATCATTGCTAGGCTTACCACACATCCTCTACAACACAAATATTGACATTCGAATGAACCATACAAATGGCATATACAACACCACCCAATCAGCATAAAACTACACAGGTACCATGAGCATAAACTTTTTATCTATTAATTCCAAAGGACTGAATCATCCAGTTAAAAGGAAGTCCCTATGGAAAGAAGCTCTACAATACAGGAGTGATATAGTTTCCGTGCAGGAGACCCATTTTAGCAAAACATCTCCCCCCCAGTGCACACATAGCAATTTTCCCCATATCTTCACAGCACATGCAGAAGTCAAAGTGAAAGGGGTACTGACAGCTGTAAGAGATTCAGTGGCTTTCGCATTACATGAGGAAATACAGGACCCTCAAGGCAGATACCTGATAACAGTATGCAATTTAAATAATACATATAAACACCGCGCTGTGTCAGTGGCAGCCTACTTCTAGTGCCACTGTGAATCTGTGTAAAAAGTCAAATAATACCTATATAACTGGATATATAAATATATGAATAGCTGCCGCTTTAAAAATCATAATTAATCTCAAATCTCACTATACTCAAACATAGTAAAAGCCGCGCTAAAAATCAAACATAATACATCTAGTGTACAAACACTCATAAGTAAAGTGCTAGTGCAAACTGTAAATAAAGTAAAACAGTGCCCGTGTTAATTCGCAATATCCAAAAGTGCCAGTGTCCATTAATTGTGCAATTGTGCAAACATAAAAGTTGGGTGTCCCAACGGAAAGTGTCCAAAATCTTATTCCTTCTCCAGAATGTGCAAAAAATTGTGCCCGTGACAAAATGAAATAAATGTCAAACGTGATCGTGAAATGAATACTCACAAACATGTGATCTACATAATACAAACTAAAAATCGCGCCGAAAATGATACAAACTCATATCACTCTAAACTCTAATTAATACTAAAAATTTCGCCGTCGATAAGTATATAAATATATAGGTCAATATATCCATAATAAACTGAAAAATGTGTCTAAGTGTCACCGTGATCTTCATCCGACGGTGACTGTGTCGCGCCACAAATATACATAATAAATTTAACGTATGACAATAGTCCATAGACGGAACTCCCAGGACATAAAGGAGTACATTACGCTTTCGGTGACTTAG
>BLSH010223757.1:59793-76512 GCA_018402905.1 Glandirana rugosa | reverse complement strand
CTTTTGCAGCCAGTGACACAGGTGGGGGCACTTTTGCAGCCAGTGACACAGGTGGGGGCACTTTTGCAGCCAGTGACACAGGTGGGGGCACTTTTGCAGCCCGTGACACAGGTGGGGGCACTTTTGCAGCCAGTGACACAGGTGGGGCAGTTTGCAGCCAGTGACACAGGTGGGGGCAGTTTGCAGCCAGGGACACAGGTGGGGGCAGTTTGCAGCCAGGGACACAGGTGGGGCAGTTTGCAGCCAGGGACACAGGTGGGGGCAGTTTGCAGCCAGGGACACAGTTGGGGCACTTTGCAGCCAGTGACACAGGTGGGGGCAGTTTGCAGCCAGGGACACAGGTGGGGGCAGTTTGCAGAGACCCACCCCCGCACTTACCCCATCCAATAGCAGGATTGTTGCAGAGTCGGCATGCAGAGAGCGCGCTGTCCCCCTCCCCCCCGTCGGTGACCGGGCATTCGTGGTCTCTGTGGAGCGGAAGTCGCTTCCGCTCCCACAGTGACCCGCCCCCGGCCACAGCAACCAATCCCACTGAGCCGCAGCTCAGGGCAGCCAATCAGCCTATGCATGTGCGCCGGATCAAGCGCACCTGCATAGGCTTTAATGGGCTTTAGGGGCCGACCAATAGGCTAACTACTTGGGTGTCAGCTGACAGCCAAGGAGCCGAAAAAAAAAAAAAAAGAAAGTCAATGTACCGGCGCCACCTGTAGGGAGGCGGGGCTGACTTTTTTTTTTTCTTTAGCTGGCAGGGAGGTGGCGCCCAAGCGCCCCTCACACACCAGCCGCCGCTGCTAGCAAGGGTGAACACGATGGCCCAGTCGTAAAAATACCGATTCCCTTAAGGCTATAGAATGGTGCATCGCAGATATAGACTTAGAGCAATGGAGAAGAAGGGGCATGCAAAATTTACAGGAAATATGTGATGGAGGTAAACTTAGACCCTTTCAGGAATTGTCCAGCGAATCTGACTTGCCTAACTAGAAACATAGAAACATAGAAAAGTGACGGCAGAAAAAGACTGAGTAGTCCATCGAGTCTGCCCCTTTTTTAATTTTTTTATTTTTTTACATTAACCTTGTTGTCTGACTATGGATTTATGTTTATCCCAAGCATGTTTGAAGCCATCTACTGTTGACTGTCTCACAACCTCTGTTGGTAGTTTATTCCAATCATCAACCACCCTTTCAGTAAAATAATACTTTCTAAGATTAGTTTTGAACTTCCCCCCAGTTAGTTTGAGGTCATATCCCTCCGAACTGTTTTCCTATTTGAGGATTGCATCATTTCTTCGACCTCTGGAAATAGGGTAATGTGTACTGCCGGAACCCATCTGGAAATTCTGGCACTCCACAGACCCCAAGGTGAAAGGTATATCTTTAATATACAACTCCCTCAATTCAAAATCTAAATTTTACAAACCTTCCCCCCAGTCCAAGTGGGAAGACGAATTGGGTAAGAGCTATTCTGATGGACAATGGCTGAACGCGATTAAACACAGCTATCAATACTCCCGATGCACAAACTACCGAGAACTTGCCATAAAATTTCTGAGATGGCATTATACTCCTTACATAACCGTCAAGTTCTCCGACGCTAACACAAATTTGTGCTGGAGAGGCTGTGGACAGGTTGGCATATTACCACATATGATATGGTCGTGCAAGCATCTCCGTAGTTTCTGGCATAAAATCTTTAAACTAATTTCCAAGGTCACAGGCAATATCATTAAACCAAACATAGAACAAGCAATTCTTGGCATCAACATATCTCACATCCACGCTACTTTGAGACCAATATCCATGCATATAATCATAGCGGCACGCTCAGTAATAATGTGAAAATGGAAGTCAAATGATACACCAAACATCAGTGAAGTCTTCGGGATAGTTAATGATATAGCAATAATAGAAAAAATTCTAGCATACAAGGAGGGGAGTGTAGACAGGTACCATCGCAACTGGTCACTATGGAAGTTAAAGGGCTGACTTCCTAATCTAGAAGCTGGTGTTTACTCTGGGAGACATGTTACTGCTTTACTATGATGTTCTGATCTGATGTTCTTTCTCTTTGCAATCTTTTCAAACCCTTTATTAGTTATTGTCTTACCCCATCTTTGATGCTTAAAAATTATTTACATGATTGATGTTATCATTGTTATGTTCCAATGGAAGCTGACTGGAACCGAACTGCTCCTTCGCACACAGTTTGATCCCTATGGGGTGGGTGGGGTGGGGCAGCGCGGATCCAAAACAGGATTTTTGTGAGCGTCCGAAGTGGAACTTCGTTACATAATCTATAATTCCTGAATTTTGGATAACTAAGTGGTTGACATAGAGTAAGGAGACAAGATATTATTGTGTTATATTGTACAAATGGAAATATATATATTTGTCATACATTGTACAAACCTTTCAAAACTCTAATAAAAAGACTTGAAATAAAAAACTATTACATGCGCACCTGAGGGACCACAACATTGACGGATATACATTGTAATACTGACATAAAAGCACACACATAGATTAAACTTGATGGACTTGTGTCTTTTTTCAACCTCACTAACTATGTAACTAAAACTGAGATTGTAATATTCCCTCCTGCCCATGTCCCCCCCATGACTTTTCCATCAAAATCAATGATGCAACCATCAGTCCCTCCCCTCATGTACTAGGCGTAATCCTAGACTCTGACCTGTCCTTTCAGCCTCAAATCCAATTGTTATCAAAAGTTTGTAGACTTCACCTCCGTAACATCTCTACAATATGCCCCTTTTTAACAGATGAAACCACCAAGCTCCTCATTCACTCCCTTGTTATCGCTCGCCTTGACTATTGCAACTCTCTTCTCATTGGCCTCCCTCTCTATAGGCTATCCCCTCTTCAGTCTATCATGAATGCTGCTGCCAGAATTATCCACCTTGCCAATCGCTCAGTGTCTGCCACTCCTCTTCTCCAATCCCTACACTGGCTCCCAATCGCTCAGCGAATTAAATTAAAAATACTAACCACAACATACAAAGCCATTCACAACTCTGCCCCAAGCTACATTACCAATCTTGTCTCCAAATATCACCCAAACCGTCTTCTCCATTCCTCCCAAGACCTCCTACTCTCAAGCTCCCTCATCTCCTCCTCCCATGCTCATCTCCAGGATTTCTCCAGAGACTCTCCCATCCTCTGGAACTCTCTACCTCAACCTGTCCACCTATCTCCTTCTCTTGCTGCCTTCAGGCAATCCCTGAAAACCCATCTCTTCAGGGAAGCCTATCACACCTCCAACTAATCTTTTACCTCTTCCATCAACTCATTCCCCAAAGTTAGAACCTTTTGTACTACCTGCCCCACCCTATTAGATTGTAAGCTCTTCTGAGCAGGGCCATCTTGATCCTCTTGTATTTTATTTTATTGTAACTGTATTTTCTCTCTTTTACATTGTAAAGCGCTGGGTAAACTGTTAGCGCTATATAAATCCTGTATAATAATAGTAATAATATCAGTTTGAATATTTGCTTCAAATAAGAACCAATAAAATTTTAGTACCAGAGGATGTGTATAAGGTATCCAATGGAGCCGCAGTTTCTCCAACAGTGAGTGGCAGAGGTAGGATAAAACGTACACAATTTTAACGGGGTTAAGTACCATCTATGAATTACTTTGTGTATCAATTCACAGTCATAAGCACACAGGGTGTAACTAAAAATGATTTTAATAGAACATTTTCAATTTTGAGCAGGAGAGGACTTATTCATATTCTTTTCTCATTTTAGCATTGTAGGAAGTTTCATAAAAGTAGTTTTGTCAAGTATTTTATTATTCGAGGTGTGTCTAAAAAGTTTGGTGAATCCCAAATAAACCTCAAATTACAGTGCTGTCCATGTTGCCAGGCTCTTACAAACAAATCAAGAGAAACCTAGTTAGGCACTTCATCACAGCGGCTCATTCTGTGATAGCCAGAGGTGGAGCCAGGTTGAGGCTCCATCAATGGCTGAATGGGCTTGTGAGTTGGACAAGATTGAGCTTGTGGAGCGTATGATCACATGGGATGAGAAAAAATTGGAATCACACAAACTTATGTGGAAAGTTTGGTATCATTTCAGATATTCTTCTGACTTTGACTCCTTTATTTCCAATAGCCTATGAGGTCCCTCGTTGGTCTGGGATTCTCCCATGGTACTTCCTCTTGCCCACCGTTTTTTTTTCTCTCTCCTCCCTTCTTCTTCATCTCTCCCCCCTCTGCTTCTCTTCTTTCTTCCCTTCTTATTACAGTTGTTATTACTTCTCCCTTACAGTATCTCACAAAAGTGAGTATATCCCTCACATTTTTGTAAATATTTTATTATATCTTTTCATGTGACAACACTGATGAAATGACACTTTGCTACAATGTAAAGTAGTGAATGTACAGCTTGTATAACAGTGTACATTTGCTGTCCCCTCACAATAACTCAACACACAGCCATTAATGTCTAAACCGCTGGCAACAAAGTGAGTACACCCTGAAAACATCCAAATTGGGCCCAAAATGTCAATATTTTGAGTAGCCACTCTTATTTTCCAGCACTGCCTTAACCCTCTTGGGCATGGAGTTCCCCAGAGCTTCACAGGTTGCCACTGAAAAAAGCAGAAGAGAGGAGGCGCTTCTAAGTGCAATATGCCAGTGCCACTTTATTAAAAAGGTTAAAAACACTCACAAGATCAATGTGTATAAGGCACATCCAACATCCAATTACAAGGGAGAACCGAACACTCGTCCCATCTGACCGGGTGGTCCTCCAAGAACGATGGTGATCCAAAACGGTCGTTCGTCCTGCACGCTGTATAATGAAAAAAGCCGGTTCACGGCGTGTAGGTCAAACAGAGGCTTGGAGCGCAAACACCTGGCACAGGTGGGATGGCGTCACTAGAATGCGACGCGTTTCATTGGCTGGCAGGCTCCAATGACATGGGAGGCTGCGCCACTTTGTCAGGCAATCAGGGGCAGATGTGGGGGAATGTTCGCACAATACACGTCATTCTTATAGTACTCATGGGGGAAGACACAGGGGCAGGGGAATGGGAGGGGAAAGGGGCTGGGAAAGAGGCAGTAAACGACACACAACAACTATCAATGATCTTAAAGGTGCAAAGCCAGAAATATAATAAAAATCAGTTTAAAAAGGCTGTTGGTGGTGTGTTAAAAAATATATATATGTATATAGAGGGATATGTTAAATGTGTATAAAAGATGTAGAAAATATATATTAAAAAAATCGCTAAATCCCTATTAAAAGTATCTCAATGAACTTCCGATGTAGAAATTAAATGAACGTTTTGCACAAGACATGGGGAGGAAAATAAATTATATCTATAAAAAAAAATATATATATGTATATATAAATGATATATATAAAAAATGTATAAAAAATAAAATAAATAAATAATATATGAAGAAATGAAAAAATGAAAAAGATGAAAAAATAAAAAAAATATGAAAAAATAGAAAAAAAAATTACCTAAAAAGTTGAAAGAGAACTACAAGCCCTCACATGTATCTCTAGGTGTTCAAGTATAATCTGCACAGATATGCTGGGGATGGAGTAGCACATAATCGTATGTCTACGTGCGCCCTAGAGCAACCACACACATACAAGAAGATGGGAACTGTATATGATATGGTGTTCAACTGGGGGGAGCACCCAACAATGTTTCCATGTGCATACCTCATGCGCACCCATCTACGTGCATGTCCAAGGTATGCATGTAGGACTACATCTATATATACCCAAATAGGTGTTTATCATGAGGATATGTATAGGAATTCACACATGCACATACGCATGCATGACTCAGAGGTGTCCTTAAGTAATATATTTCTCTAGTCTTAGTATCATTTATACATGCGTATGCATGACGTAAAAAATAAATCAGCAAATTCATAATATGAGGTGGAATTTTTCTGATTTCTTTTTTCCTTCATGCATATGCATGTATAAATGATACTAAGACTAAAGAAATATATTACTTAAGGACGCCTCTGAGTCATGCATGCGTATGTGCATGTGTGAATTCCTATATATATCCTCATGATAAACACCTATTTGGGTATACATAGATGTAGTCCTACATGCATGAACATAAAAATCGCAGAGCCTCTAAGTGCAGTAACACCTTTAATGGGACAAAAGCAATGGTACACTCACAAGAGAAGAGGATAAAATCACAACAGGGATCATCCGTGGGTGACAGGAGGAAGGGTGATAATGTGGCAGCCGTAGACCGGGAGCCTGGACTTGACATACTGATGGTTTCCAGCGCAACCAGGACACAGGGAGCCGGCTCCGAGAGTTCGCACACACAAGCGCCGCGTCACTTCCGGGTCAGTCCAGCGGGAGGTGCGCGCGTTCGGATCATTCGTGATCCCTCATCAGGCAAGGCAGGGGCCATCTTGCAATAGGGCAGCCGTATATATAGCTGAGAACATGGTGGGCAAACGTGATGATATACATGCCAGACTAATCGACCAATTCATAAACAACACTAGACAAGGCAAGTATAAAGCAATATGACATACAAGGCATTCAAAAAGGTGAATAATACCATAAACCTAAAAACAATTGGGAAATAGCGATTATATATCTAGATGGCTTAAAAATATGAATAAAAATAATAATAAATGCATAAATACATATAAATAAATAAATAAAAAAATGAAAAATGAAAAATAAAAATAAAAAATAATAAATAATAATACATAAATAATAAATAAATAATAAACGCTAAAAAAAAAAAAATATATATATATATATATATATATATATATATATAAAAATATAACGATAAATAAAATGAAAATAAAAATAAAAAGAAAATAATATTGAGTTATTAGTAAGTAATATTAAATTGATAGCACGCATGTGTATACCTGACACGACACCAATGGTGCTGTTAGACAGATGAACGTGCCAGATGTAGACCCAAACACCTAAGGACACCTAGGTCATACTAAAATGTAATCATATGACACAAAGAAATATAAAAATAAAAGTTGTCATAAATAACTTACTACAATTGATGGTAGGATAATAAATCCACGAGACTATATCCTACCAAGCCAAAAAGTGAATAGTTAAAGAAGTCTTGTAAGAGTGATTTTATAAAAAATATATATAATATATATAAAAAATATAAACGTATTCTTTCTCAAGAAAGAAAAAGAATTCATATAAAAATAACCACAATAAAATAAATATATATAAAGAGTATAGAAACCAGGCTCCCCTTTGGTAAATTAGAGGAGTGTGTTGACCTCAATCTCCTCATTCATACCCCCAGGAGAGAGCGTGTCCAGGGTAAAAATCCAAAAATTCTCCCTATTACACAGCCGTTTGTACCTTTCGGCCAAAAGGGAAGGTATTAGGGATGGATTCTATGACCCAGACTCGCAATCCTTGAACACATTGTTTTCTGAATTTCAAGAAAGTGTCTAGGGACACTACGTTTGTCTGAGTCTTTGTCGACAAGATTTCTATGCTCACCAAACCTCTTCATCAGAGCACGAATGGTACGGCTCACGTAGAGTAAACCACATGGGCACGACAGACAATATACCACGTACTCTGAGGAGCAATTATATAAATCAGGGAGACAATAGCGCTTACCCTTGGAGACAAATTATTTTTGGCCATGGGTCACATGTGCGCACGTGAGACAGAGAGGTTTATTGCACCTATACATTCCTTTCATGTTAAAAAATCTCAGGGGGGCACTACCAGAATGTGCTAGGGATTTAATCTTACTGGGAGCAATTTGAGTTTTCAGGTTCCTAGCACGTCTATGAGAAACCTTAGGAATGGTGGGAATAGTGTCTTTTAGTAAAGGATCCCCAATGAGAATGGGCCAATGCTTTTTGAATATATGCTCCATCCTCCTAAACTTGCCGTGAAATTGCGTGGTGAAACGCAAAGGTAGGGTACCTGAATCAGACTTGATGTTACTCAAGATTTCACCAAGCCCACAGCGGGTAACTCATATTTACATTTTGAAAGCTGCCATCACCCGTGGTGGATCAGAAACATCCCTAAGAGCCAATTTTGCCGCCTCAGGCATAACTGTACATGCGAGGAAGACTTTCGCTCGCAACGGTCAACTGATGCGACAAAAAATCCTGGATAATGGCTATCCACCTCCCCTGGTCGATGAGGCCTTTAACCATTATCTTCTGTCTGATGACAAACGTATGAGTAACATCAAGTCTAATTCAGGTACCCTACCTTTGCGTTTCACCACGCAATTTCACAGCAAGTTTAGGAGGATGAAGCATATATTCAAAAAGCATTGGCCCATTCTCATTGGGGATCCTTTACTAAAAGACACTATTCCCACCATTCCTAAGGTTTCTTATAGATGTGCTAGGAAACTCAATTTGCTCCCGGTAAGATTAAATCCCTAACACATTCTGGTAGTGCCCCCCTGAGATTCTTTAACATCAAGGGAATGTATAGGTGCAATAAACCTCTCTGTCTCACTTGCGCACACGTGACCCATGGCCAAAAAGAATTTGTCTCCAAGGGTAAGCGCTATTGTCTCCCTGATTTCTATAATTGCTCCTCAGAGTACGTAGTATATTGTCTGTCGTGCCCATGTGGTTTACTCTACGTGGGTCGTACCATTCGTGCTCTGAGGAAGAGGTTTGGTGAGCATAGAAATCTTGTCAACAAACATAGTGTCCCTAGACACTTTCTTGAATTTCACGAACAATGTGTTCAAGGATTGCGAGTCTGGGTCATAGAATCCATCCCTAATACCTTCCCTTTGGCCGAAAGGTACAAACGGCTGTGTAATAGGGAGGATTTTTGGATTTTTACCCTGGACACGCTCTCTCCCGGGGGTATGAATGAGGAGATTGAGGTCAACACACTCCTCTAATTTACCAAAGGGGAGCCTGGTTTCTATACGCTTTATATATATTTATTGTGGTTATTTTTATATGAATTCTTTTTCTTTTTTGAGAAAGAATATGTTTATACTTTTTTATATATATTATATATATTTTTTATAAAATCACTCTTACAAGACTTCTTTAACTATTCACTTTTCGGCTTGGTAGGATATAGTCTCGTGAATTTATTATCCTACCATCAATTGTAGTAAGTTATTTATGACAACTTTTATTTTTATATTTCTTTGTGTCATATGATTACATTTCAGTATGACCTAGGTGTCCTTAGATGTTTGGGTCTACATCTGGCACGTTCATCTGTTTAACAGCACCATTGGTGTCGTGTCAGGTGTACACATGTGTGCTATCAATTTAATATTACTTACTAATAACTCAATATTATTTTCTTTTTATTTTCATTTTTATTTTCATTTTATTTATCGTTTTATATATATATATATATTTTTTTTTAGCGTTTATTATTTATTTATTATTTATTTATTAATATTTATTTTTACATTTATTATTATTATTTTTATTCATATTTTTAAGCCATCTAGATATATAATCGCTATTTCTCAATTGTTTTTAGGTTTATGGTATTATTCACCTTTTTGAATGCCTTGTATGTCATATTGCTTTATACTTGCCTTGTCTAGTGTTGTTTATGAATTGGCCGATTAGTCTGGCATGTATATCATCACGTTTGCCCACCATGTTCTCAGCTATATATACGGCTGCCCTATTGCAAGATGGCCCCTGCCTTGCCTGATGAGGGATCACGAATGATCCGAACGCGCGCACCTCCCGCTGGACTGACCCGGAAGTGATGCGGCGCTTGTGTGTGCGAACGCTCAGAGCTGGCTCCCTGTGTCCTGGTTGCGCTGGAAACCATCAGTGTGTCAGGTCCAGGCTCCTGGTCTACGGCTGCCACATCATCACCCTTCCTTCTGCCACCCACGGATGATCCCTGTTGTGATTTTATTCTCTTCTCTTGTGAGTGTACCATTGCTTTTGTTTGTCTCATTAAAGGTGTTACTGCACTTAGAGGCGCTGCGGTTTTTATGTTCTTGCTTCACAGTCTTCCTGCTCGTTCCAGCTGGCTGCCTCCTGTTGCACATCACCTCTTACACCTTATACATGGATGTTTTGGGACTATTGCCTCCTCATCTCCCTTCACCCTTCATGTTTCAGGGTGGTATGTTTACATGCTATTATCAATAGATTGGAGTGACCTGTGAGCGCAGTGTTTACCATTGTTTTTGCTACTGAGTCCTACATGCATACCTTGGACATGCACGTAGATGGGTGCGCATTAAGCATGCACATGGACACATTTTTGGGTGCTCCCCCCAGTTGAACACCATATCATATACAATTCCCATCTTCTTGTACGTGTGTGGTTGCTCTAGGGTGCACGTAGACATACGATTATGTGCTACTCCACCCCCAGCATATCTGTGCAGATTATACTTGAACACCTAGAGATACATGTGAGGGCTTGTAGTTCTCTTTCAACTTTTTAGTTCATTTTTTTTTTCATTTTTTTCATTTTTTAGATTATATTTTTTCATATTTTTTTTTTCATCTTTTTCATTTTTTCATTTCTTCATATAATATTTATTTATTTTATTTTTTATACATTTTTAATATATATATGCAATTTTATATATATATAATTTTATATATATATATATATATATATTTTATAGATATCATTTCTTTTCCTCCCCATGTCTTGTGCAAAACGTTCATTTAATTTCTACATCGGAAGTTCATTGAGATACTTTTAATAGGGATTTAGTGATTTTTTTATATAAATTTTCTACATCTTTTATACACATTTAACATATCCCTCTATATACATATATATATTTTTAAACACACCACCAACAGCCTTTTTAAACTGATTTTTATTATATTTCTGGCTTTGCACCTTTAAGATCATTGATAGTTGTTGTTTGTCGTTTACTGCCTCTTTCCCAGCCCCTTTCCCCTCCCATTCCCCTGCCCCTGTGTCTTCCTATGTCATTGAAGCCTGCCAGCCAATGAAACACGTCGCATTCTAGTGACCCCATTCCCGCCTGTGCCAAGTGTTTGCACTCCAATCCTCCGTTTGACCTACACACCACATCATACAACATGCAGGACGAACGACCATTTTGGATGACCATCGTTCTTGGAGTACCACCCGGTCGAATGGGACAAGCTTTCGGTTCCCCCTTGTAATTGGATGTGCCTTATACACATTGATCTTGTGAGTGTTTTTAACCTTTTTTAATAAAGTGGTACTGGCATATTGCACTTAGAAGCGCCTCCTCTCTTCTGCTTTTTTCAGGTTCTGTGAGTTGGGGTTGCTCATCGTGGATGGCAGCTTCCGGTGTCTTATGCTTCAGTTTGATTTTCTTTTTCCAATTTTTGCCCTATATACTGTTCCGATATGGACTATTACACATGAAGATCATTGCTTATGGACTTTGTATATGGACTTTACATATGTGGACTTGCATACATCCTCTCCATTAGATTATTCCTAGGATTGTACATTCTGGGTGTTGTGCCTCTTACTTGTTGTCACAGGTTGCCACTGGAGTCCTCTTCCACTCCTCCATGACGACATCACGGAGCTGGTGGATGTTAGAGACCTTGTGCTCCTCCACCCTCCATTTGAGGATGCCCCACAGATGCTTAATAGGGTTCAGGTCTGGAGACCTGCTTGGCCAGTCCATAACCTTTACCCTCAGCTCCTTTAGCAAGGCAGTGGTCATCTTGGAGGTGTGTTTGGGGTCGTTATGTTGGAATACTGCCCAATGGCCCAGTCTCCGAAGGGAGGGGATCTTGCTCTGCTTCAGTATGTCACAGTACATGTTGGCATTCATGGTTCCCTCAATGAACTGTAGCTCCCCAGTGTCAGCAGCACCAATGCAACCCCAGACCATGACACGCTGACCACAATGCTTGACTGAAGGCAAGACACACCTATCTTTGTACTCTTCTCCTGGTTGCTGCCACACACGCTTGACACCATCTGAACCAAATAAGTTTATCTTAGTCTCATCAGACCACAGGACATGGTTCCAGTAATCCATGTCCTTATTCTGCTTGTCTTAAGCAAACTGTTTGCTAGCTTTCTTGTGCATTATCATTAGAAGAGGCTTCCTTCTGGGACGGCAGATAATTGCAGACCAATTTGATGCAGTGTGCGGCGTATGGTCTGAGCACTGACAGGCTGACCTCCCACCCCTTCAACCACTGCAGCAATGCTGGCAGCATTCATACATTTATTTCCCAATGACAAATTCTGGATATGATGCTGAGCGCGTGCACTCAACTTCTTTGGTCGACCATGGCAAGGCCTGTTCTGAGTAGAACCTTTCCTGTTAAAACGCTGTATGGTCGTGGCCACCATGCTGCAGCTCAGTTTCAGGGTCTTGGCAATCTTCTTATAGCCTAGGCCATCTGTATGTAGAGCAACAATTCTTTTTTCAGATCCTGAGAAAGTTCTTTGCCATGAGGTGCCATGTTGAACTTTCAGTGACCAGTATGAGAGAGTGAGAGCGATAACACCAAATTTAACACACCTGCTCCCCATTCACACCTGAGACCTTGTAACACTAATGAGTCACATTGGGCCCAATTTGGACATTTTCAATTAGGGGTGTACTCACTTTTGTTACCAGCGGTTTAGACATTAATGGCTGTGTGTTGAGTTATTTTGAGGGGACAGCACATCTACACTGTTATACAAGCTGTACATTCACTACTTTACGTTGTAGCAAAGTGTCATTTCTTCAGGGTTGTCACATAAAAAGATACTTATATATAATATTTACAAAAATGTGAAGGGTGTGCTCACTTTTGTGACATACTGTATATTGAATCAGAATGTTAGCATCTTTGTGGTGATTGATACTTCAAGTGTTGTACTCATTGATATGTTTCTAGATGAAACGGCTGTTTGTATTAGTTACTTTTCAGTGTACTCACCCAAAAACATTTCTGTTTTATGATGCGTGTTGCTCATCCTATATAGGAAGTACAAATCTAGATGTATTGCTCAATCATAATGTGTACTTGCATATCACACATACAATCATAAAAAGTTTGGTGAATGTCCCGATATCTCAACGGCAAAATGTGCCAGGTGCCTACGCATGCACATGGCTATCCCGAGACACTTCGAGAAGTGCCATCTAGCATGGAGTACATGTGATCATCAGGGTAAACCCACTGCGGGCAGTTGAAGGTAGTCAGTGTGAGAGGTAGGGTCACAGTGTAATGGAGCGACAAGTGACTATTAGATATGTGCAGAAAGGAAATATTCATTTAGTTTAGTTTTAGATTCATTATGTTGCTAATTTCATTTTGTTATGGAATTTGTTTAGGTTGGTTTCGGAATTTGTTTAGTTTCATTTTGTTTTAATTAAAATTTGTTTTTGTTAAAATTAGTTTTGTTTATTAATTTGTATGTATCCGAATCTCTGAATGAAATAGTAACGAACAGTAAGGAATTTCATTGAAATCTATTAAAATGTGTTTTGTTTATTCGGTTTCTAACGATTTCCAACTTTTCAGAACGATTAGAATTCAGATTGCTCAAAAAACGATCAACCAATTCAAATTTTGTGTGAAGAATAGCTGGTTGTTAAGCAGCGGTCTGGGAAGCCGATTGTCCATGTCCTTAACAACTATGACTCATCATCTGTCAGCTGGCTTCCCCACTGAAAGATGAATGTAAAGAAAATAATTCCGACATTGCCCAGCAAAAAAACAGCATGTGTTCCCCCCCCAAAATCCATAGCGGAGCCTTATCCGAACATGCAGTCCAACAGGTCAGGAAAGGGGGGTGAGTGAGCGCTCCCCCCTCCTGAAGCATACCAGGTCACATGCCCTCAACATGGTGGATGAGTGCTTTGGGGCAGGTGGCTCAGGCCCCTCCCACCCTAAAGCATCTTGGCCAGTGGTTGTGGGGGAATGCTGGTAGGAGCTTATTGGAATCTGGAAGCCCCCAGATCCTACCAGATCCTGCCCCCCGTGTGAATGAGTATGAGGTACATTGTACCCCTACCCCAAGGCACCTTGTCCCCATTTTGATGGGGACAAGGGCCTCATCCCCAAAACTGTGGCCGGTGGTTGTGCAGTCCATACCAGGCCCTTAGCCATGTATGCAAAAGAAAAAAAAAAGACACTCTAGCCGGCATGAAGGCTGGCCGATTGCTGCTTGCATTGCAGGTTAAGACACCTGACATATCTTATATAGTTAAGGGGCAGGGCCATCTGGCTACGTCACCTGGTGGCACCGCCCCCCTTCTGACCTCATGGACCGTGCATGCTGGGTCTGTGGCATCAGAAGGGACAATGCCACCAGGTGATGTAGCCAGGTGGCCCCGCCCCTTATCTATATAAGAACCGTCAAATGGACGAGCCTGCAGTAGGCAGGTGGCCTCCGTGTTGGTGAGAGGTTTTTTTCGGGTGCAGCGGGCGGTATGATTGACGATGGGGGATCTACATCGGGGTATACAGTTTTTTTTATTTTTTAATAAGGATTTGTCAAAAACTATCTCTGTGTATTTGCTCCAAAGCACCCCCCCCCCCATATTGAGGGCATGTGGCCTGGTATGATTTGGGGGGGGGTGCTCGCTCGCCTCCCCCCTTTTCCAACCTGCCGTGTAGCATGCTCAGATAATGGTCTGTTTTATAATTTGCCAGCATGCTGAGGGGTATGGCATTGTATCATCCATAGAGGAACACAATTTGTCTAGGGAAGACCTGCACCAAAAACTTGGCTAATTCAAAAGTGCCTCAAGTTAATAATGGTACAGATTTGGTAGTTCTAGACCTCCTACTGACCAATGTTTAGTCATAGTGGTACAAGAGCATCGTGGGCTTTTCTTATTCCAGATATAGCGTTTAGCATGGCACAGGACTTAGTCAAGAATGAGCTCAGTATAGTTCTAAAAAGATATAAGATCTTAGATAAGATCAGCATTTTGCCTTCTGTCTACTGTTGAGAGGAGAGCTCAAATTTGGCTAGATAACATAGATCCTTAGGCAGGGAAGTAAGGAGGTTTTTGAAGTTAAAATTTTTATTTTTTTGCTGATGAGTAGGGGATATTAATTCCCAAATATTTGATGGAGTGCTATACCCCTGTGTAGGGAAATATGGTACGGATGGTAGATTTAACCACGTGCTTACCGGGCACTGCCACTCTTTGAATGATAATTGCGCAGTCGTGCGACGTTGTACCAAAACAAAATTTATGTCCTTTTTTTCTCACAAATAAAGCTTCCTTTTGGTGGTATTTGATCACCTCTGCAGTTTTATTTTTTGAGCTATAAACAAAAAAGAGCGACAATTTTGAAAAAATAATTTTTTTTTTTACTTTTTGATATAATAAACATCCAAAAAAAATGTATTCATCAGTTTAGGCCAATATGTATTCTTCTTCATATTTTTGGTAAAAAAAAAAACGCAATAAACGTATATTGATTGGGTTGCGCAAAAGTTATAGCGCTTACAAATTATGGAAATTGGTTTATGGCGTTTTTATTATTTTTTTTAATTTTTTTACTGGTAATGGCAGAGATCTGCAATTTTTATCAGGATTGTGATATTGCAGCGGACATGTCGGACATTTTTGACACTTTTTTGGGACCAATGACATTTATACAGCGATCAGATCTAAAAATAGACACTGTTTACTGTATAAATGTCATTGGCAGGGAAGGGGTTAACACTACAGGGGTGATCAAGGGGTTAAATGTGCTCCCTGTATGTGTTCTAACTCTATGGGGGCGGGGCTGACAGGGACATAACAGATCTAACTGATCCCGATCACAGGGATCAGTAGATCTGTCATGCCCCCTCACAGAGCGGGGAACCGCCATGTTTACATCAGCGGTTCCCCGTTCTGGCTCTCTGTGAAGGGATCGCTGGCCTCCAGTGGGCATTGAGTCTGCCCGACCCACGAGCACACTCACGCAGCATGCAGCGGGTGCGAGCGCGCACCACCAGTGGCTGCGAGGGCGCGCCTGGAGCGTGCAAAGGGGTGGACGTCAATTGACGACGCCCCAGCAATTCACATCCACGCTTTAGCCGTCAATCGGCTATAGCGCAGATCTTAAGTGGTTAAGTTTGGCGGGGATGGTTACGGCTAGGATTTGGGATTTGGGGCCATTCCAAAGACTGCAAGAAGGGCTTGCATTTTTGGGAGAGAAGTAAGGGGGTCGGGTAACTATCAGAATGACATCATTAGCAAAAAGGACCAATTATATTTTGGGTATGACCTATATGAACTCCTGATATGGTTAATGATATTCTGATAGCGTGCACAAGGGGTTCCATCAACATAGTGAAGATGATGGGTGAAAGAGGGCACATCTGGCGTGCGCCATGAGATATAGAAAAGTCTGACAACAACATTCCAGATATGTAGACTTTTGCAGAGGGGTTAGTTATAATTGTATTTTTATTACATTTTTGCAAGATTATACACGATTATACAAACAGCGTATATTAGAACATGTTTGAAAAGATATATATCAAACCTTGTGAAAATACACATACAATAATGCATTATGGAAGTCACGGGTAACCAAAATGAAGACAAGGTAATAGAATGGATTCAAGTATTTCGGTCCGGGGAGCTGCTCTCGTATTTGAAGGGAATCCTCATTGTCCGAATGTGGATCAACCCGCCGGTCTGTGTGGTTGAACAATGTGTCCCATGATATCCTTAATAAGACCAAATATAACATATGGGGAAATAGAAGTTATAAAGGAAGGGGGGGGGGGGGGGGGGG
>BLSH010223757.1:17150-51073 GCA_018402905.1 Glandirana rugosa | reverse complement strand
AAAGATGTTGAATGATTTCCGGTTTGATTTAAAGTGACACACACACTTGAAATAATTGTGCAGAAGAGATGTGCAATGTTTGACGGTTTCAATTAAAGTGATACACACATTTTAAAAAGAAGTGTGAATAAAAGATGTTCACTGATTTCCGGTTTGATTTAAAGTGATACACACATTTTGCAGAACAGTGATATGGGTACTCTGGGCTTATTTATACTTTTTGGACATAGTTTGAAGATGATTTTAGAACAGTTCTATGGCCTCTAATGTTAATTAATACTTTTCAGACCCATTTTGAAGATGATCTCCATTTTTGCATTTTTATGTTTTTATTTTTTTAAAAATATTTAAAGTTATTTCACTGTCCCCATTTCTTTGTAGGGCACTTGTCCCACCCTTACCCACATTTTCCTTCTTTTTGCAGACCTCTAGGACCTTCCTGGGCTTCTTTACAGCATTTTTAAAATTTTTCATTAAAATTACCAGAACCCCGGACCCGAACCCGGACTTTTTTTGAAAAGTCCGGGTCCGGGTCCGGGTCCCAGACACCCCAAAGTTCGGTACGGACCCGAACTTTACAGTCCGGGTTCGCTCAACTCTAATTATGAGTCTTTTGACTCTGTCATTTTTTTCACAAGTGTTCGGAAAATGTGGAAAGAAAATGAAATCGCATTTTTTTTACACAAAGTTGTCCATTTATAAGACATTTCTAAAACATGGTATGTACATAACAAAAATTGCACCCAACGTATGTTCTGCTACTCATCCTGAGTATTGCAATACCACATGGGTGAGACTTTTACACAGCCTAGTCACATAGAGAGGCCCAACATGCAGGGAGCCCCGTCAGGTGCTCTAGGGACATAAAAGACACATCTAATTTCCTGACAACCTATTCCACTTTTGAAGGCCCACGAGCCCCAGGACAGTGAAAACACCCACAAAATGACCCCATTTTGGAAAGCAAACACGCAATGTATTGTATTTTCTAATGAGGCATAATGCGTCTTTTGGAAACAAACGGAAAATGCATTTTTTAACGCAATTTTTACACATTTTAATGGCACTGATGAGGATACACTGATAGGGTGGCACCGATGAGCACTGACTGATGGCAACTGATGTGCACTATTGGGCACTGATGGGCACTAATAGGGCACTGTAGTGACACCGATGAGCACTTTAGGGTACTAATGTGCACTGTGGGACACTCATGGCACTGTAGGTCGCTGATGAGCACTCACTGATGACACTGATGTGCACTGATAAGCACTCACTGATGGACACTGTAGGGCACTGATGGGCACTGTAGTAGCACTGATGAGCACTGTAGGAAACTGATGAGCACTATGGTGGCACCACAATTCACTGATGAGCACTGTAGTGGCACTGATGAACACTGATAAGCACTCACTAATGGGCACTGTAAAGCACTGATGAGCACTGTAGTGGCACTGATGAGCACTGTAGTGGCACTGTAGGGCACTGAGCACTGCAGTGGCACCATAGGGCACTGATGCTCACTGTAGTAGCACCATAGGGCACTGATGCTCACTGTAGTGGCGCCGTAGTGCACTGTAGTGGCATTGATGAGCACTGTAGTTTCACTGTAGGGCACTGATGAGCACTGTAGTTGCACCATAGGGCACTGATGAGCACTGTAGTGGCACTGATGGAACTGTAGGGGCAGTGCTAGGGCACTGTTGGGGCACTGTGAAGGCACCGATGAGCACTGTAGTGGCACTGATGAGCACTGATAAGCACTCACTGTTGGCCACTGTAGTTGCACTGGTGGACACTGTAGTGGCACTGATGAGCACTGTAGTGTCACTGTAGAGCTCTGATGAGCACTGTATTGGCACTGTAAGGTACTGATGAGCACTGAAGTGGCACTGTAGGGTACTGATGAGCACTGTAGTAGCAATAATGGGAACTGATGACACTGTAGTGGCACTGATGGCACTGTAGGGGCATTGTTGGCACTGCAGGGGTACTAATGAGCACTGTATTTGTGCTGTAAGGCACTGATGAGCACTGTAGTGACGCTGTAAGGCACTTTAGTGGCACTGAAGGGCACTGATGAGCACTGTAGTGGCACCATACGGCACTGGTGAGCACTGTAGTAGCACTGATGGGCACTGAGGGCACTGTAGGAGCAATGATGGGACTGTAGTGGCACTGGTGGCACTGTAGGGACACTGTGATGGAACTGTAGGAGCACTGATGGCACTGCTGGGGCACTGTGATGGCACTGTAGTGGCACTGATGGAACTGTAGGGGCAATGTAATGGCACTGTAGGAGCACTGTAGGGGCACTGTGATGGCACTGATGAGCACTGTAGTGGCACTGATGAGCACGGTAGTTGCAATGTAGGGCACTGATGACCACTGTGGTGGCACTGTAAGGCACTGATGAGCACTGACGTGGCACTGTAGGGTACTGATTAGCACTGTAGTAGCACTAATGGGCACTGATGACACTGTAGTCACACTGATGGCACTGTAGGGGCACTGTTGGCACTGTAGGGGTACTAATGAGCACTGTAGTGGAGCTGTAGGGCACTGATGAGCACTGTAGTGGCACTGTAGGGCACTGTAGTGGCACTGTAGTGGCAATGTAGGGCACTATAGTAGCACTGATAGACACTGACGGCACTGTAGGAGCAATAATGGGACTGTGGTGGCACTGTAGGGGCAATGTGATGGAATTATAGGGGCACTGATGACACTGCTGGGGCACTGTGATGGCACTGTAGTGGCACTGATATGGTACTGTAGGGCATCAATGGCACTGTAGGGGCACTGATGGCACTGTATGGGCACTGATTAGCACTGTAATGGCACTGGTTAGCACTGTAGAGGTACTGATTAGCACTGTGATGACACTGCTTAGCACTGTAATGGCACCGTAGGGCACTGATGAGTACTGTAGTGGCACTGATGAGCACTGATAAGCAGCCACTAATGGGCACTGTAGGGCATTGATTAGCACTGTAGTTTTACAGTAGGGCACTGATGAGCATTGTAGTAGCACTGTAGGGCACTGTATTGGCACTGATGAACACTGTAGTAGTATTGATGGCACTGTAGGGGCACTGTGATGGCACTGTGATGGCACTGATGAGCGCTGTAGTGGCACTGATGAGCGCTGTAGTCACACTGTAGGGCACTGCTGAGCACCTTAGTGGCACTGATGACACTGTAGTGGCACTGATGGCACTGTAGATCCACTGTGATGGCACTGTAGGGGCACTGACGACCACTGTAGTGGTGCCATATGGCATTGATGAGCACTGTAGTGGCACTGATGAGCACTGTAGTGACAGCGTAGGGCACTGTAGGGCACTTTAGTGGCAATGTAGCACACTGTAGTAGCACTGATAGACACTGATGGCACTGTAGGAGCAATAATGGGACTGTGGTGGCACTGTAGGGGCAATGTGATGGAATTGTAGGGGCACTGATGGCACTGCTGGGGCACTGTGATGGCACTGTAGTGGCACTGATATGGTACTGTAGGGCATCAATGGCACTGTAGGGGCACTGATGGCACTGATTAGCACTGTAATGGCACTAGTTATCACTGTAGATGTACTGATTAGCACTGTGATGGCACTGCTTAGCACTGTAGGGGCACTGATTAGCACTGTAGTGACACCGTAAGGAACTGATGAGTACTGTAGTGGCACTGATGAGCACTGATAAGCAGCCACTAATGGGCACTGTAGGGCATTGATTAGCACTGTAGTTTCACATTAGGGCACTGATTAGCACTGTAGTGGCACCGTAGGGCACTGATGAGCATTGTAGTAGCACTGTAGGGCACTGTAGTGGCACTGATGAACACTGTAGTGGCACCGTAGGGCACTGATGAGCACTGTAGTGGCACCGTAGGGCACTGATGAGCACTGTAGTAGTATTGATGGCACGATAGGGGCACTGTGATGGCACTGATGAGCGCTGTAGTGGCACTGATGAGCGCTGTAGTCACACTGTAGGGCACTGATGAGCACCTTAGTGGCACTGTAGGGCACTGATGACACTGTAGTGGCACTGATGGCACTGTAGATTCACTGTGATGGCACTGTAGGGGCACTGACGAACACTGTAGTGGTGGCATAGGGCATTGTTGAGCACTGTAGTGGCACTGATGAGCACTGTAGTGGCAGCGTAGGGCACTGTAGGGCACCGATGAGAACTGTAGTAGCACTGATGGCAATGTAAGAGCAATGATGGCACTTTAGTGGCACTGTAGGGGCACTGTGATGGCACTGTATGGGCACTGTGATGGCACTGATATGGCACTGTAGGGGCACTTATGAAACTGATTAGCACTGTAGGGGTGCTGATTAACACTGTGATGGCACTGTTTAGCACTGTAGGGGCATTGATTAGCACTGGGGTGGCACTGGTTAGGACTGTAGGGGCACCAATTAGCACTGTGATGGAGCTGATTAGCACTGTAGGGGCACTGATTAGCACTGTGGTAGCACTGATTAGCACTGTGATGAAACTGTAGGGGCACTCGGGATCGTGTCAGCTTGCCCTGCCGCAGTGTTTCTCTCTCCTCTCCTCGCGCTGATACACCATGTAAGGAGAGGAGAGAGAAACAGTGCGAGCTGAACCGGGCACAATCCCGGTTTGCTGACAAGTGATCACTCTGTCATTGGACAGAGCAATGACATGGTAAAAGGCCACTGTCATTGTCCCTTTACCACGATCCGTGATGCACTGGGTCCCTAGTCATATGACGGCCTCCCAGAACTTGTCGGCCGTGCTGTAAACATCATTCAGCTATAGCGTGGTTGGCAAGTGGTTAATGAACCCTACTTGATCAGGATTGCTCAAGAAGGGTAAAATATTTACTTAACTGAAACATTTCATTAGGTAATTGACCAAATGTCATGTGTTGTACTTATTTACCAGATGCAGCACTAGCGTTTAATTGAACTGTTTTAATATTCATTGGGAAGCCGTTGATTCTCAGGGCCTTGGTGAGTGGAACAGAATCAATTAGACCCCATACACAGTATACAACTTTTGTTGTCTGATTTAGATTTACCAAAACGATGTAGTGCAAGGACCTGCCTGATTGCATACAAATTGAAACACTTAAGGTTTAACCTAATATTATATGGTTTTGGTAAATCTAAAGGAAGAAATCTAAAGGAGATTGTATAGTATGTATCCAGCTTTACTTTTAGGACCTCTGATGTGGTAAAGGGCAAGAAAGAAAAATTAAGTTGAGAGTTGGACAATACTGGTAACCTAAGTGGGACGAGAGAGTCATTTATGAGTGACATAGTTTGTTGAGACATTTTAGGGTCTTTTTTAAGATCATAAAGAGAAGCATAGGATTTCCAAAACGCTTCAGAAATTTGTTTAGGATTTGTCATCTTAAGAAATTCTGGAATTTATTTAGTCTAGCACAGTATGCATTGGCTTAATTACTTAATGCATAAGAAGTGGCTTTAGCAATTTTAAAATGTTTTTCATAGTATGAACCTAGGCCTTGTCAGCAATTGTGCACCTTTTTGAATAGTTTACTAAGGAATTTGATCTGCCTGACATTGGGGGCGTAAATGTTTAGAAACGTATACAAGACATTGTTACGTTTACATCTCAAAATAATGTAGCGGCCCTCAGTGTCCTCAGTTACAGAAATGAACTCAAAACAAATAGAGGATGCTATGGCAATTAGAATTCCCACTTTATTATTGGATGAGCAAGCTGTAAAAATACGCAGGAAGTTTTTGAAAGATAAAGTAGGGGAAGCATGTTTCTAAAAATGTCTCCTTTCAGTTTTCACACCTCTCTCTGAAGGACATTTCTTAAGTATGAATGGTTAAGCCCTCTAGCATTAAAGGAAACAAACTTAATAGTTATAATGGCAGAGAGTAAAGCATATCCATAGTGGTGCGTTGGTATGAGATTGATAGAGACAGTACCTGAGGGTACCCAGGTTGCAGATTAGCACAAACACTCATGTTCTCATTTGGAATGGGGTTCACAAGGAGGTACATGCTCTGGAAGATGCCAAGCAGAAAACTACTGACAACTGATACTCAAAAAGACCTGCAAATTCAAGAGGATAGTAACAAACAAACTGGTAAAAATGAACAATTTGGAGAACAAACTAGATATTATGTGCAGCCTTTTAGCTGCTAAGTGCTGAGGGAAAAATTAGTCAACTAAACACAGAAAAAGTTGGGGGCGTGGCTTGGCAGCGGATGTAGCTGGATGCTGGGTCTGCTCTCTCTGGGCATCAATTTTATGATTCTGTCCACACCTCTTTTGTCCCACTTTCAATGGAACCGATCACACCAACCGACTCCTTATCATTTGAACTCTCGATTGGTACTACTCTGGCAGCTCGAGACCATGTTTAAACGTGGCTCTACCGTTCGGTCTGCAGTGGACCATGTGGCCCAAAATGATGGACTGTCTCCTCGGCTGGCGAAGGCAAAATATAATGAAGCTGCACAGAAGTTCTTTGCCAAGAATGCATTAAGATAAAAACCCTTTTGCCTGTACAACTCTAAGTTTATGCCCAGGCTCCTTGCGCAGGTGGATACATGCAAGAGCCCGGTGATCCCATACATAATTGAAGACAGTTCTATATTCATATTCCTGTGAGGCTTAATCAAAAGAGTAAGCCAGCTGGAAGGATAACCCCCAATATTGTCCTGTGTGGATGATGCGCTGTGTTCTTGTTGATGATATGGACCCTGTTGGTCCCACAACTTTACCTGTTTTCTGCCCTATCTACCTGTAAACATTTCCAGATTTGTTCACAATTGTCCCCACTCCAGATTTTGGGTGCATTCATGTCACAACTCCTGGGGTCTGGTGACAGGTATGCACCACTGGAGTGCGCACCACAAGGGTTGTGCAGCGCACCACAAAGGTTGTGGACCTATGGCTGACTGCTGTTAATGAGTTCCGGCTGATACGGGAAGAGGGTCCCCTGGAGCACAGGCACTGAAACACAGGGAGCTAGTGCATCAGTAACCCCACGGTGTGGAGTCTAAAAGCCAGTGGGTGTTCACCAGTGCCTCTAGTGGTGAGGAGGGATTTGGCTGCAACTGGATCCAGATCGCGGCCCACGGGGTCATCTAGCTCACTCTCGGCTGGCTACAGGTGGAAGATAGGAAGCAGCAGCACAGGAAAAGCAAAGAATAGTCAGAGGAATAGGGTCAAGACTACAAGCAGACAGTAGAAATGGAGAACAAGCTGAAGATCGAGGTATCAGGCAGGCAGGGATAGTCAGACAAGCCAAAGATTGGTACACAGAATAAGACTCAAAGCAAACGAAAGTAACAACCACACACAAGCCAAACACGGACAAACCTTGATCAGCAATGCAGGCCTGCACTGCCAGGTGTTATATCCTGTTCCCAATTAAGGCCTGGGGTGGAGACCAGCTGAGGAGGGCCTACTAAAGCCCACAGGTGAGGGAGGCCCGGTCTTTAACTGGACACATGCAGCAAAGGTAGGCAACAGACAAGACATGAATGTTTGCTGTGGTTTCAGAACAGAATGTTTACTGTGGTTTCATGACAGTACCCTCCCCCTCTTACGACACCTTACAGGCAAGAATACACCTGGTCGGAGTGATCGGCTCAGGTTCAGAGGTGGGCTCCTCACCCAGCATGTCAAATGACCTAGAGAGTGCATGAGCCTAACAGTTGCAGGAACCAGGTTTGTACGTGATCGTAAAATTGAAACGGGAAAAGAACAGATTCCACCTGGCTTGTCTGGGATTCAGTCATTTAGCACTCTGTAGGTACTGTAAATTTTTATGATCAGTGAAGATTGTTATGGGGTGGGGGGAACCCTCCAAGAGATGACCCCATTCCTCTAGCACCAATTTAATAGCAAGAAGCTCCCGATCTCCAATTTTTCTCTGCCTGAGAATTTTTTTTGGAGACATGACTGTTGTTTATTCTCAAATAATTGAAGAAGCACCGCTCCTACTCCAGTAGAGGAAGTGCCCACTTCAATAAAAAATGGGTCCTCATGCTTAGGTCTCCTCAAGCGAGGACCAGAAACAAAGGCCTGTTTCAGATCATGGAACACAGCGACAGCTTCAGGAGGCCATTTCTTGTCATTAGCACCTTTCTTAGTCAAGGCAATAATAGGCGGAGCAATAGACGAGTAGTTCTTAACCCCTTCCTTACCGGGCACTTAAACCCCCCTCCTGCCCAGACCAATTTTTGGCTTTCAGCGCTGTCGCATTTTGAATGACAATTGCGCGGTCGTGCGACGTTGTACCCAAATAAAATTTGCGTCCTTTTTTTCCCACAAATAGAGCTTTCTTTTGGTGGTATTTGATCCCCTCTGCGTCATTTCTGATCGCCGCTATAAACAAAAAATGAGCGACAATTTTGCAAAAAAGAACAATATTTTTTACTTTTTGCTAAAGTACAAATCCATTAAAAAAATGATTAATCAGTTTTGGCCGATATTTATTCTTCTACATATTTTTGGTAAAAAAAAAAAATCACAATCGGCGTATATTGATTTGTTTGTGCAAAAGTTATCGCGTCTACAAACTGGGAATTGATTTCTGGCGTTTTTATTATTTTTTTTTTTTTACTAGTAATGGCGGCGATCTGCGATTTTTATCGGGACTTTGTTATTGGGGGGGACATGTCGGACATTTTTGATACATTTTTGGGACCAATGACATTTATACAGCGATCAGACATTTAAATGTCCACTGATTACTGTATAAATGTCATTGGCAGTGAAGGGGTTAACCTGCAGGGGGCAGTGAAGGGGTTAAATATGTTCCCTGGCTGTGTTCTAACTGTGGGGGGGCAGGGCTCGCTGGGACATAACAGATCTAACTGATCCCAGTGACAGGGATCAGTAGATCTGCTTGTCCCCTGTCACAGAACGGGGAACCGCCGTGTTTACAACGGCGGTTCCCCGTTCTGAGGCTCCTAAAAGTGATCGGCGGGTCTCGGGCGGACATCGAGTCCGCCCGACCCGCGGGCACGCTCGCGCAGCGTGCGGCGCGAGCGGGCGCGCCGCCAGGGGGCGCGCTGGAGCATGCGCAGTGGAGGACGTCCATGGACATCCTCCCGGCATTTCAGATCCACGCTGGAGCCGTATTTTGGCAATAGCGCGGATCTGAAGTGGTTAATCAATTGCTTATAATAATTGGAGAGCCCAAGAAATTGCTGTGTAGCCTTGAGGCTGGCAGGAAGAGGCCAGTTGGTAATGGCCGAGACCTTTTCGGGATCCATACGAAGACCCAAACTGGAGACAAAGCATCTCAGAAACAGAACCTCAGAACATTCAATAGAACATTTCTCCAGCATGGCATACAGGTTATTTTCCGTAAGGCGCTGAAGTACAACCCAGACATGGTTTCTTTGGACAAGCAAATCTTCTGTAAAGATTAGAATGTAATCCAGATAGATGACCACAAATTGATACAACAAATCCCTGAAGACCTCATTGACAAAGTTTTGAAATACCGCTGGGGCATTACACAGCCCAAAGGGCATAACCAGGAATTCATAATGTCCGTATCTCGTGTTAAACGTGGTTTTTCATTCATCACCTTCCCTTTTCCGGATCAGATTGTAGGCATCCGAGAGATCCAACTTGGTAAAGATGGAGGCACCTATCAATCTGTCGAATAACTCAGAGATTAGGGGTAAGGGGTATCGGTTCTTGATTGTCCCCACATTTAAACCTAAATAATACATGCAAGGTCTTAAAGTGCCATCTTTTTTTGGCAACAAAAAATAATCCTGCTCCCGCTGGAGATGAGGACTTCCGAATGAACCTTTTCTCTAGGTTTTCAGTGACATACTCTGACATGGCCTGGGTCTCAGGGATGGACAGAGGATAGGTACGACCACTGGGCAGAGTCACTCCAGGAACAAGGTCAATGGCACAGTCAAAGGACCTGTGAGGAGGAAGCACTTGAGCTGATTTCTTACAGAAGACATCCTGGAAATCACTATATGCAGTGGGAAGAGCAGAGGAAATTGAGTCTCTCCTTAGGAGCAACCTTGTGTAGACAGGATGAGAAACAAGAGGAACCCCAAGCCAGTATCTGTCCGGAAGTCCACTCAATGTGTGGGGAATGGAGCTGTAACCAGGGAAGGCCTAATATAATGGGGGTTGAGGCCTTAGGTAGAACAAGGAAGGATATCTCCTCCTGATGGAGTACTCCAACCGACATCTTAACCGGAAGGGTCTGGAAGCGGATAGGCCCTTCTGGAAGAACAGTGTCATCAATCGCCGAGACCACCAATGGAGTGGCGAGAGGCAAAAGGGCAAGCTTCATGGAAGAAGCCGTCCTCCAGTCCACAAAGTTGCCTGCAGCTCCAGAATCAAGGTATGCCAGGACCAAATGAGAAGAAGCGCCGGTGTGAAGGAACACAGACAGCAGGAGACGTGAAGGTGAGGTTTCTGGGTCCAATGCTCCACCTTCCAGATGTATTAGACCTGGGCATTTCCCGGACGCAGCAAGCAAGTGTCACAAAAATGACCTTTGCCCCCACAGTAGAGACAGGTCCAAGGCCCTGCGCCTAGGACGCTCCTCGGGGGATAGCCTGGTCCGGCCCAGCTGCATGGGTTCCTCAGCTGACAGGGGATGCTCCACGGATTGCAGAGAGGGGAGCTCAGGCTGAATAGGGACCAAGGGGTGCTGGCCTCTCTTTTCTAGGGTCCTCTCCAGGAAGTGAATGTTGATCTGGTTGCACAGGGAGATCACGTAGTCCAGATCAGAATGGGTCTACCTGCTAATTCATTCTTCACTCTTTTGGAGAGGCCCTGTAAGAAGGCTGCAACTAAGGCCTCGTTGTTCCAGTTCAACTCAGCAGACAGAATCCGAAACTGGAGGGCATACTGGTCCACAGAAAAAGACTCCTGGCAGAGCCGTAAAAGGTCGCTGGCTGCTGAAGAGACACAACCTGGTTCCTCGAAGATGTTTCAAAAGAGTTTTAGGAAACTAGACAGACTAGAAACCATGGGGTCACTCTTCTCCCACAGAGGGGCAGCCTAGGCTAAAGCCTTGTCGGACAGGAGAGAAATAATGTACGCCACCTTTGCCCGATTGGACGGGACATTTTGAGGCTGAAGCTCAAAATGAATGGTGCGCTTGCTGAGGAACCCCCTGCAGGCCTTAGAGTCCCCAGAGTAATACAACGGGTTAGCTGCTGCGTGTGTGACTGGAACCAATACAGGCTGTGGTGGAGTTGTTGGACAGGAGGTCCTAGGGAAGCCTGCAGCTGGTCAAAGTGGGACGCCAAATCTTGCAGGAATCACATCACCTGCGTCTGATTAGACTCTTGTGTCTCCAGTCTGCTGACTATGCCCTGCAGTTGATCATCGACAGGTAGCGGCACATCAGCCAGGTAATGGCTGATTAAACTGTCACAACTCCTGGGGTCTGGTGACAGGTGTGCACCACTGGAGTGCGGATCGCACAAAGGGTTGTGTAACGCACCACAAAGGTTGCGGACCCATGGCTGACTGCTGCCCATGAGTTCCGGCTGATACGGGAAAATGGGCCCCTGGAGCACGGACACTGAAACTCAGGGAACTAGTGCATTGGTTTCCCCAGGGCGTGGAGTCTAAGAGCCAGTGGGTGTTCACCAGTGTGTCTAGTGGTGAGGATGGAATTGGCTGCCACTGGATCCAGATCGCGGCCCCCGGGGTCCCCTAGCTCACGGCTACAGGTGGAGGAGAGGAAGCAGCAGCACAGAAGCAGCAAAGAATAGACTTTGGTAATAGCAAAGTGTCAGGGCTACAAACAGACAGGAGCAACAGAGAACAAGCTGAAGATCGCAGTATAAGGCAGGCAGGGATAGTCAGACAAGCCAAAGATCGGTACATGGAATAAGACTCAGAGCAAATGAAAGGAACACAAGCCAAACACGGACAAACGTTGATCAGCAAAGCAGGCCTGCACTGCCAGGTGTTATATCCTGTTCCCAATTAAGGCCTGGGGTGGAGACCAGCTGAGGAGGGCCTACTAAAGCACACAGGTGAGGGAGGCCTGGCCTGTAACTGCACACATACAGCAAAGGTAGGCAACAGACAAGACATGAAGGTTTGCTGCGGTTTCATGGCAGAATGTTTACTGTGGTTTCCTGACAATTCACCCATAATTTGGTTATTTATACATTTAATGGACCTTGCTTCCGATTTCTATAGTACCTGGGCGATAATTACACTTATATGGTTTCTCCTGTTATATATTTTTGTAAATTAAACTTACAGTATGCCTAAGAGTCATGTTATTCTCTCATGTGAGAGGTCTGAGTAATCGTGTACAGCGGTTGGCTGTCCAGCTCTCTGTAAAGAGGGTCCTTGTGATCTGTCTTCAGTAGACACATTTACCCCCTGGCGGCGACTCTCCATTGTACAGCTATCAGTTTCATGTGACTTACTCCTCTTATGTCAGGGGAGTCAGTATTCTGGTACCCCAGGGAATACAATTTTCTTGCCAACAATCATTTGGTGATCATTTGGGTCGCTATGTTTTCTTACGTTGTGTGTTAGATGGTTTGAATTGTGTTTTAGTTAATCTTTACATCCCTCTAACTTTCTCAGCGGAAGCCCTAAAAGTAGTGGATCATTTTGTGGCCCATCATACTGCCCTAGTGGTCGGCAATTTTAATAATATTTTGGTCTCACTAGACAAATTTTCTCCTGCTACTCCAGCGGACACTGCCTATAAGGAACCAACTGCTTTTTCTAGGCTTGTTGTGGAAATGGGATTGAGAGATGTATGGTGACTACTGAACCTATTAACTAAACTATTTTCCTGTCATTCTGCAACTTATGGTGGTCTTTCCAGAACTGACATGGATTTGGCCACTGCGGAAATGCTCCGTTATTCCTCTTTGACTAATTAGGTGGTTACAGTTTTACAGGCGGCTGCTAGAGCTGAATCGGCTTATATAGCCTATCCAAATGATCAAGCTAAATGTCCTTGGCTTGAGGCTCTGGCCATGGCACGTCAAGTCTCTATGAGAATGAGCATTTCTTTCAACAACAGGCGTTTTTTGAGGAGGGTGAGGGCACAGGCCACATGTTAGCTATGATGGCAAAAGCCATTAGGAGTTCCTCATTTATACCTGCCCTTACCTTGCCTACAGGGGAATTTACCATGTCACACTGATATTATGAGTGCCTTCCCAGGACTTTTATTTTGACCTCTACTATTCCACGGCCTCACCCACCTTAACAGATATTGACATGTTCCTGTCAGAATGCTCGCTGCCTCATTTGAGCTTTTCTGATAGGGCCCCTCTTACGGTGCAGCAGCTCACTGAAGCCTTAACTCTATCTTCCCCTGGCAAGTCCCCAGGAGCTGATGGGCTACCAGTAGAGGTATATAAGAAGTATGCAGCTTTACTTTTATCCAGACTACGAAAAGTCTTTGTGGATGCCCTAGAACTGGGACTCCTCCCTCCATCAATGAACGGGTCTGTGATAATTTTACTTTCAGAGTTGTTATATTTTCGAATACAGACAAAACAAAGGATGATACCATATGTCAGACAGAATCACAAAATGACACTCTGTAAAAGGTATAAAGAAGATTGAGCTGCAGAACAGCATCAAAATAACATGTGGCTTCTTTGAGTCCCAAGCTTTCTGCGTCCTCAACTGTTACGTAACTTAAGAATAACCATTCCTTCAAAATCATTCAGTGATATATATCATTATGATAAGGGTGGATCCCCACACCCCAGACACCCCAGATTGGGAACATGCTGTGTCCGGAGAGAGGAGACCTGCCCCAATCCTAAAACAACTAAGTCTCAAGTTATTCGCCCCTACGAGTAAGTCATAAGGTCTACAGGAATGAGGATAACCAATTAGAAACATATTGGTAAACTGCTAAACTATTGTCAACTAGTTATTAGTGAAGATAAACACACAGGAGTAACAAGGGTATCAAAACAAATATGAAAAAAGAAAGGGGGAAGGGAGGTGACAGAGAGGGGAAAGAAAGGAGAAAAGAAAAGTATCAGGAAAGGGTCAAATGGAAAACAAAGGATCACCTAAATTTCATCCACATCCGCTTCAACTGGGGTCTCAGAAGATCCGGTATGAAAGAAATGCCTACATAGGTGGCCCAGGGTTCCCAAATGTCCTCAAAACGCTTGGTTGCATTCGCAAGGATGCTTGCTATCTTCTCATGAGCCATGATCCAGGAAATTTTCCGTATGGAAGCTGCAAAAGGGACCTTAGGTTGTTTCCAAGACTTTGCGATAGTAAGCTTGGCCCCTAACAGGATGAAATGCACTAACCTCCTATTGGATTTGGATAGATTAGGGATGTGAGCATTCTCGGGGGACCTGGAGACCTGAGTATTGGTTAACTTTTCAATTAGATTAAAGATTTTCCTCCAATACTGACGAATCCTCGGACATTCCCACCATATATTTGGCATAGTGCCCAATAGAGAACATCCTCTAAAACACAACGGGTCCACCGAGGGGTATATGTGGGCAAGTTTGGCTGGGGTGAGATACCACCTCATTATAACCTTAACACTCGCTTCCATAAGGGAGGTATTAAGGATACCCCTAAAAGATTTAGCAAAAGAGCGATGCCAGATCTCCAAGTCCCACAAAAACTGAAAATCAGTTCCCCAAAGGTCTATGTAAGAGGTTTTTGCGGGAGGAGAAGTAAGTGATGTGTAGACTATTGAGATGCCCCTCTTTACTCCTTGGATTTGGACGGGTTTCTCATGTTTTGAACAGACCATGGAAAGCTGTGCTAATCTTGCTGCTTGGTAATATTTATGTAAAAAGGGGAGTCCTAAACCCCCCTTTTCCTATGATAGTAAAGACTGGATTGTGGGAACCTAAAACCCTTACCTCCCCAAACAAATCTCAGTATCTTGCTCTGGAGTTTCTTCAGGTGATCTTTCCTGATTGCTATAGGCAGGGCTCGAAAAAAGTAGAGCACTCGTGGCAGAAGCATCATTTTAATGCATTGATTCTACCCAACCAAGAGAGCTTGCAGTTTGACCAAGTTTTTAAGTCTTCCTCAAGTTTGCGGTATAAAGGAGGGAAGTTACAAGGGTAGAGATCCTCAATTTTAGCTGTTAGGCGGATCCCCAAGTATTTAAGCGACTGTGGGACCTATTTGAAGGGGAAAGAAAGTTGCAGAGAGGCGACTGTTTCAGGAGTCAAAGATACATTCATCGCAACAGATTTGGAGTAGTTTACTTTGAGCCCTGAAATTGCCGCAAAACGCTCTAATGTTCTATTTAGGTTAGGATGTGAGGTATGGGGAGAGGTGATAAACAAAAGGATGTCGTCAGCGAAGAGAGACCACATTTATGAGTCTGAGACCCACATGATATACCTTTAATATCTGTGTTCTGACGAATTGCAATCGCTAGAGTTTCAATGGTTATAGCAAAAATGAGTGGTGAGAGGGGATAGCCCTGTCCCTTTAGCAATATTTATTGTCTTTGAGTAGAAACCCTGGAGTCGAATGCGAGCAGTGGGGGTAGAATAGAGTGCCTTTATGAGGCCCAAGAACCTCTGGCCGAAGCCCCATTTCTCCAAGAGAGGGAAGATGTAAGCCCATGAGACCGATTTGAAAGCTTTCTGTAGCTCCAGCGAAATAATCATCCCTTGCTGTTTTGGGTTACCCTCCCAGTTCGATTGCAGAATGGATATCAGGTCGACTGCTCTACAAATCTGGTCTGGACCCTGTCTCCCAGGGATGAAGCCTACCTGGTCTTTGTGGATATAAGAATTGATGAAGGACCCCAGCCTATTCGCCAGTATTTTAGTTAAAATTTTAACATAATTATTAATTAGTGAAATCGGTCTATAATGACCTACTTCCTCAGGGTTCTCGTCCGGTTTTGGGATCAATGAAGGCAGAGTTAAGCTGTGGGTCGAGAGGGGATCCCTTGGCTTTGGAGTTAAAGAATTTTGTTAAGTGCGGGGATAAAGTCTCGACGAAGGCCTTGTAGTATGGGACGAACAGCCCATCGGGGCCAGGAGCGGAACCCTTCTTTAAATCCTTAATGACCCCCAAAACCTCCTCCTCTGAGATAGGGGACTCCATAATTTGTCTGTGCTCTGCTGTCAGAGATGGGATGGGGAGGTCGTCCAGGAATATTGTGTCAGTTTCCTTAACCACTTGCCGACCGTCAATCGGCAATTGACGGTGGCAAAGTGGCGCTGTAAGGCGAATCGCCGTCATATGACGGTGGCCGCCAGATCGCGCACAGCGAGCGCGCGCCGGAGGCGCGCCCGTGCGCTCACTGTGTCCGGGGGGAGCCAGGGAGCGGGTGCGGCGGCTTCGATTGCCGCCGGCCACCCGCGATGCCCCCCCGGAGTGAAGGAACGGAGGTCCGTGTAAGTAAACACGGACCTCCGCTCTGTGTGAGGGAGAAGGGCTGTGATCACAGCCTTCCTGTACGTGAAGGCTGTGACCACTTCCCGTCCCCAGCTAGTACAGTCCCCATACAGTTAGAACACGCCCAGGGAACATAGTTAACCCTTAGAGCGCCCCCTGCAGGTTAACCCCTTCACTGCCAATGGCATTTACACAGTAATCAGTGCATTTTTATAGCACTGATTGCTGTATACATGCCAATGGTCCCAAAAAAGTGTCAAAATGTTCCGACATGTCCGCTGAAATATCGCAGTACCGCTAAAAATCGCAGATCGCCGCCATTATTAGTAAAAAATAAAAACCCCAAAAATGAATTATCATCCGTAAACGCGACCACTTTTGCGCAAACCAATCAATAAACGCCGATTGAAATTTTTTTTATCGCAAATATGATGAAGAATATAAATCGGCCAAAAACGGTGAAAAAAAATGTTTTTTTATATTTTTTTTTGGATTTGTATTTTAGCAAAAAGTAAGAAATTATTTTTTTTTTTTTTGCAAAATTGTCGCTCTTCTTTTGTTTATAGCGGCGATCAGAAATGACGCAGCGGTGATCAAATACCACCAAAAGAAAGCTCTATTTGTGGGAAAAAAAGGACGCAAATTTCGTTTGGGTACAACGTCGCACGACCGCACAATTTTCAGTTAAAGCGACGCAGCGCCGAATCGCAAAAAGGGCTCCGGTCCTAAAGCTGGAAATCCTTCCGGTCCTTAAGTGGTTAAGATCTAGTGTTGGGGAGTTGTACAGGCCTGTGTAGAATCTGAGGAAGGAGTCTAGTATTTTCACAGGATTGGAAGATAAGCCCTGACCTTGAATTCGGATTTTGGGTAGTGTAAATTGGTGTGGGCGTGGGGAGAGACGGGTTGCCAAGAGAGTTCCTAATTTATCATTCTGTGTGTAGAATTTCTGACCACTCCAATGGATAGCTTTTTCTGCTTTAACAGTTAAGGCCATATTGAGTTCTGATCTGGCTTTAATTAATTGTTCTGCGACTGCTTTTGAGGGATGTCTTTTCTGCAATGCTTGGAGGGATTAATAGGACATTTCTAGTCGAACTAGGTATGCCTCTCTCTCCTTTTTAATCTGTGAGGACATTTGTAGTAGTTTGCCTCTAATGACGACTTTGTGAGCCGCCCAGATAGTTTCTGCTGAGGTCTCTTCTACATTATTAAGAAGGAAATATTCCTTGAGGGCCTTGTTAATTTCAGCGACCCTAACGGGGTCAAAAAGCATTGATTTGTTTAATCTCCAGTGGGTCTGTCTCATATAGTGGGGGTCGGAGCGAATTTGTAACACCACTATGGAATGATCCAAAAGAGCTGTGTCCCTTATCAGAGATTTGACTACTAGGGGTATCGTGTTGGTCTGGACCAGCAAATGGTCAATTCGCGCATAGGAGTTATGGGGGGGAGGAGTAGTGAGTGAAATCTCTCTTAGTTGTATTGAGCTCTCTCCAGCAATCTATCAAATTGAAGGTGTGGATCAGTTTAGCCAGTTTTAGACTTGCTTTGGATGGACCCGTTAGTTGGTCACCCGGAGGTCTAGATTTATCCAGACCCTGATCAAAAGCGATATTGGAGTCTCTACCCAAAATTACCCTGCCTTCTAAGTGGGGTTGGATAGATTCAAAGAGGGTATCGAAAAATTTTACCTGGGCTGTATTCGGGGCATAGTAAGAAACAAATGTGTATAGAAGTCCCTCAATGGTTCTCTTAATTAGGATAAACCTTCCCCTTGGGTCTCTAATTTCCTTGTGAGGACTAAAGCCACACTTTGATGAAAACAGGATTGCCACCCCTTTAGTTTTCATTTCCGCTTTGGCCAGATAAAAGAGAGGGTAGTGAGTGTGCAGAAAGTTGGGGCTGTACCGTGATGGGAAGTGAGTCTCCTGAATCATTATCACATCAAGCTTGAGTGATTTATAATGATCAAAGACCTTCCTCCTCTTTATGGGGGAGTTAAGGCCCTGAGCATTGTGTGTGGCTATTTTCAGAGATCTTTGGATATCAGTTGCCGTGGAGCCGTAAGGAGACAATGCTCATGTCTACATCATCACTTACCCTCAACCTTATATTCTCCATCGCTGGAGTGGGAGGCACGGGAGCGACCGGGAACCAAGACTCAAGTTCAGCACACCTGTGAACAACAAATACAAGGGTAATAGATAGGTGACCCAGAAGATAGGAAAAAAAAAGAGGAGAGTGAGAAGAGAAGAAGAAAAAACAGAAATTAAAATCGTTAATCCTAACTGAAGCTAGTGGGGGTGGTGTCTGAGGGGTGAAGAAACCTCTCTGACCCACGATCCCGACCCTCCTAAGAGGGATGACAGCCATACTCAATTGTATGGTCTGAGAAACTGTCTGCTCCAACCTGGGCAGACGACTTAACCCAAGGAATTCTGTGGAAAACCTAAGGGTAAGTGGAGGCGCAAAGGAGCCCCTCCAGTCAGGGCATTCCCTGGCTCATAGACTATAAATTCTACTAGGATAGACGTATCGAGGAGAGAAAACGGTGAATCCATCGGCCTGTGCCTAGCGACGACGTCTAGAGGTCCAAGCAAATGGGTAAAGCCTTTCTCCCTTAGGTTGAGAGCAAATGAGGATTGAAACCCCAATAATGGGGCAAGCGTTTTTATTCTAACCTATAGCAAAGGGAGTCCGAGTAATAAGGATCCTAGGGGAGGGACTAGGAAAACCTAACGTTTAAGCTAACACATGAGTCCATAAAAGTTCTTTCGCCTGAATTTGGGGGAAGCAAGCATCAAACCAATTATGATGAGGCCTCAGGAGGCCAAGGGGATAATCATGGTGGTCTACTGTCTTTAGGTTTCTTGCTCTGCGACTTGGTCCAGAGTGGGGAGACAGGACTTGCAGGGAGAGGTCTCTTTGCATGGGCTCTTGCTGGGTCAGAGATATCCATTGGGGCTTCTTGTGCGATCAATTTCAAACTCAAAAGAATCTTTTCCCCTCCTGTAGACTAGAGAATGAGAACGTTTTTCCTTTGTGGATGAATTTAACACCAAACGGGAACACCCACCAATACTTAAGATCTTTTTGTTGGAGGACTTGCAAAAGAGGTTTGAGGGCTCTCCTCTTTTGAATAGTGGTAGGTGACAGGTGTGCAAATAATTGGATTTGGTGCCCCATGCATGAGATGTTGGAGATGGATCTCGATGCTCTCATTAGCTCTTCTTTGACGCTGTAAAAATGAGGTTTTACTATTACGTCCTGGGGGCAACCGTCTTTTCTGGGGGGGCCTAAGGCTCTATGGGCCCTGTCCAGCTCCAGCCTAAGTTTCGGGTATTGGGGATTACAGATATAATCAGATCCTGGATAGCTGGTGTGATTTCTTTGACGGATTCTGGAAGGCCTCTTATTCTGAAGTTGTAACGTCTCGATCTATTTTCGAGATTGTCGATTCTTGAAAAGGCAGTGTCCAGTTGTTCTTGCAGGATTTGGATCTGGGATGAGTTTTGATTTTTTTGATTTTTGTTCGATTGCTTCCATTCTAGTGCCTAGATTGTGAAAGTCTGCTTTAATGTCCCCTGTAATCTTTGCAGCCGTATTTGCAAGGCCTCTTTCCAGCAGGTTAGAGAATTTGAGAAACAAGTCTGTTGTGTTAAGTGGTGGATCTTGGGTTATTGGACTGAGGTTAGCGGTCTCAGGTGGAATAGAAAGGTGACCTGCCGGCGTAGCTGGAATATCCTCCATTGTGTGACAGAGGAGGGACTCCATGGAGGCTGGTGAAACAAAGGAGGGAAGATGTGAGGTGGTGTTAAGCCCCGGTGTATGTGTGAGAGTGGCTGGTGCTATAACAGGCCTATGCTCCATGTGGGCTTCCTGAGCCTTGGCTTGTGAGTAAGCCCCTGCGGTGGCCATATCGGGAGGAGAGGATTGAGTAGCCTCTGCGAACAGCTGAGAGAGAGATCTTCTGGCTTGCGAATTCTGCATTCGCTGAGGATTTGGGGCTGTCTGGGGGGACCTCTGCTCATGGGGTTAAGTCTCCTTAAGGCTTTGAAAAAGTATTGGAGGTGATGAGCTGAAGATTAGTGAGAGGCAGGACCCCTAAACCTGGGCTAATGTTGCTGACTTCTCCCAGGGGTTCTAAATTATCTAGCTGTCCCTCAAAACTCCAGTGCTTGCCTGTTCCCTCGATGCTCAGCGCCTCCTATTAGGCCGCTTCAGCGGCCATCTTGGTCCTCTCATGGGGTAACTCAGCTAAGCTTTTAGCGGTTGGGAAGGGTTGGCAGATGCTAGGCTAATGCTCTCCCTTAATTCCGGTAGCAGAGAATTTGTGCTCTCCCCGCCTGTAGTGAGCTCATGCCGAGGGAGAGATCATCCATGTTCTGCTCATGGCTTAGGCCGCGGCCATATTGGTACACCTTGCCCTGGTACTGGCAGCTGAGCTGCTCCGGGCCCGCCGTCTGGTTGTGCCCGGGGAATCCTGCTGGAGCCTGGGAACACAGAGGGTGCTGGCGTTTCTCCTCGGTCCGTCTTATGCTCCACAGAGAAGAGCCAGGGGTGCTGAAGACTGGTGGGGTACGGAGCTCCTGTCTAAGTGACCATCACGGAGCTCCGCACATGCGCACTCCGGCTGTGATAATTTTAATATTAAAACCTTATAGAAAAAATTGCAGCGCCCAAATGGTATGATATAAAATTCATAAATAATGATATAGAAATAGTAAAGCACTAAAAGGTTTATAGTTCCAACATGGGAGAAGGTTATAAGATATGAGAGATGAGTCCCAATCTTCTAGTATCCCAATAGATCAGGACAATCCTACCAGCATCAAAGTGCTCAAAAATGCAGGGGTATTCTGATAAATCCAATAAATGGAAATGGATGTATGCTTACCAGAATCCCATAGGTCATGCGCAGATATCAAAGAGAATCAATGAGATGAGTGGTCAGATGTCATCAGGGGTCCTGGTGAAGAACATACAGGTCACGGATATCCAGGAAGAGGTGGTCCGGAACTTCTCAGATGTCATCAAAATCAAGGGTCGAGACCGGGAAGGGGCGAGGACCAAAATCCTAGTTCGGATAATTGTCTCCAACTTCTCCAAACGGTCACTCCCAGAGGTTATTGGTAGATGGTATATTGCAGTAAATAGAGACAAAAACCGCAATAGTGTAATACTGTATAATCTTATTTATTGCAGAAAAACTGAATCATACTCACAAAATGTAAGAATAAGGAGAGCTCTCAAATAAAATCGTGACAGGGGGGGTATGGAAACCCCAGGGTTGCGGTTTTTGTCTCTATTTACTGCAATATACCATCTACCAATAACCTCTGGGAGTGACCGTTTGGAGAAGTTGGAGACAATTATCCGAACTAGGATTTTGGTCCTCGCCCCTTCCCGGTCTCGACCCTTGATTTTGATGACATCTGAGAAGTTCCGGACCACCTCTTCCTGGATATCCGTGACCTGTATGTTCTTCACCAGGACCCCTGATGACATCTGACCACTCATCTCATTGATTCACTTTGATATCCGCGCATGACCTATGGGATTCTGGTAAGCATACATCCATTTCCATTTATTGGATTTATCAGAATACCCCTGCATTTTTGAGCACTTTGATGCTGGTAGGATTGTCCTGATCTATTGGGATACTAGAAGATTGGGACTCATCTCTCATATCTTATAACCTTCTCCCATGTTGGAACTATAAACCTTTTAGTGCTTTACTATTTATATATCATTATTTATGAATTTTATATCATACCATTTGGGCGCTGCAATTTTTTCTATATTTATTGGGACAATTGGATCAGTTGTTGTTTGCGAGCAGCCTGTGTTATACTTTTTATCATATCTTTTAGACTTTGCAATTGTCGTGTGCGCGGACTTTTACTCTGTATAAATATTAAAACCTTGCAAGGATATTCTGTTACCTGATTCCTACAGGCCCATCTCCCTATTGACAACAGATGTGAAATTATTGGCACGCGTGCTTGCATCCGCCTGGCTAAACTTATGCATGGAGATCAGTCTGGGTTTATCCCAGCCAGATCCACCACACTAAATATCTGAAGGCTGTTTAAAACCTTCAAATACTGGTCCACAATCCTGGAGGCTGAACAATTTTGTCACTTGATGCAGCCAAGGCCTTTGACAGTGTTGAATGGACCTATCTGTGGGAGACACTGGCACGCTTTGGCCTAAATGATGGGATCATTAAATGGGTGAAATTACTATACTCTGTCCCGATAGCTAGATTAAGAGTCAATGGAGATCCTACGGATCCCTTTCAGCTACATAGAGGCACATGACAGGGGTACCCTTTGTCCATCCTGCTGTTTGCACTGGCAATAGAGCCCCTAGCTGCTGCAATAAGAGCATCTCAGCATATAATTGGGTTCAAGTGTGGTTTAGTTGACAACAAAATATCTATGTATGCAGATGACACCCTTTTGTACTTAGGAGATACTGACTCCTCTTTAGGTCATGTTACTGTATATCCCTGACTGCTCGATTTGGTGCTTTGTCTGGCTTCTCCATTAATTGGAGTAAAACTGTTCTGCTCCCTTTGGACACACCTCCTCAGACTTCTCCCTGGTGCCCAAGAGCTTAAACTGGTAACTTCTTTCAGATATCTTGGAGTCCAGGTTACTGCAGACCCTACCAAATATTTAAAGCAACTTTCCCTTCTCAAACAACGCTTAAATGCAACACCTGGTGTTAGCTTCCACTAACTGTCACAGGTAGAGTAAATCTGATAAAAATAATTTAGGCCCCACAACTTTTATATATTTTTCACAATGTTCCTCAATGGATACCTTACTCCTGTTTTTTGCATATTGAAACTTTATTTAGCGATCTTATATGGTGGAAAAAGTCGGCCAGAATTAAATCAGTTACCTTACAATACAGTAAAGATTAGGGGGGTCTGGCGGTTCCTAATCCTAGACTACTTTTTAGCCTCCCAGCTACAGCATTTGGGGGGTTGGGGATTGCCCAGTACGGATGACCCAATAAACAGATTACTACTGAGTGGGACATCAGACCATGTACTTCTGTCACAACTACTTTTCCTCCAACCCTTCCTGCACTTTGCTCCTGCGGACATTATGAATACTATACACCACTTAACACAATATAGAAGTACATGTGTATATAAGTAAACAATCTAAACCAACAGAAAAGTATGAAAATAATGAAATTAAAAGGCTTAAACAGATAATTGGGAAATATTTTCTGCAACCTTCTTAATATAAAAAGCGTTAAACAGGAAATCAAAAAGTTTTCATAGATTCCCGGTAGGCGCTAAAACATTTATAAATATCTGTATTAACCACTTGACCACAGGACACTTAAAACCCCTTCCTAACCAGACCAATTTTCAGCTTTCAGTGCTCTTACATTTTGAATGACAATTACTCAGTCATACTACACTGAACCCATATTATTTTTTTGTCTTTTTTTACACACAAATAGAGCTTTCTTTTGGTGGTATTTAATCACCATTGGGGTTTTTATTTTTTGAACAATGAATGGAAAAAGACTGAAAATTCTGTAAAAAATTCATTTTTCTTTGTTTCTGTTATAAAATTTTGCAAATTAGTAATTTTTCTTCATACATTTTGGCCAAAAATTATACTGCTATATATCTTTGGTAAAAATAACCCAAATTAGTGGATAATATTTGGTCTTTGTGAAAGTTATAGAGTCTACAATCTATGGTGCCAATCACTGAAAATTGATCACACCTGATGCACTGACGGCCTATCTCATTTCTTGAGACCCTAACAAGCCAGGAAAGTACAAATAACCCCCAAATGACCCCTTTTTTGCAAAGTAGACAGTCCAACGTATTTAGTAAGATGCATGACGAGTTTTTTGAAGTTGTAATTTTTTCCCACAATTCTTTGCAAAATGAAGGTTTTTTTTCTGTTTTTTTTTTCACAAAATTGTCATATTAACAGATTATTCTCTCACCCAGCATATGCATACCACAAATTACACTCCAAAACACATTCTGCTACTCCTCCTGAGTATGGGGATACCACATATGTGACACTTTTACACAGCCTGGCCGCATACAGAGGCCCAACATGCAGGGAGCACCATCAGGCATTCTAAGGACATAAATTACACATATAATTTCATGACTACCTTTTGCACTTTTGAAGGTCCTGGAGCACCAGGGCAATGGAAACGCCCAAAAAATGACCCTATTTTGGAGAGTAAACACCCCAATGTATATTCTATGAGGCATAATGAGTCTTTTGAACGGTTCATTTTTTCCACAAGTTTTTGGAAAATGTGGGACGAAAATGAAAACGCATTTTTTTTTACACGGGGTTGTCCATTTATACAATATTTCTAACACACAACATGTACCTAGCAAAAATTTCACCCTAAAATATATTCTGCTACTCATCCTAAGTATGTCGATACCACATGTGTGACACTTTTACACAGCCTAGCCACATACAGAGGCCCAACATGCAGGGTGCACCATCAGGCATTCTAGGGGCATACATTTCAAATCTAATTTGACTACCTATTACATTATTGTGAGGCACTGTGGTGGCATGCATGGGTGAGCACAGATGGATGGCGGAGCATGGATGCATGGCTGAGCATTGATGCATGGGTGAGCATCGGTTTTACCGATAATTGCACGGTCGTGCAACGTTGTACCCAAATAAAATTCATGTCCTTTTTTTCCCCACAAATAGAGCTTTCTTTTGGTGGTATTTGATCACCTCTGCGGTTTTTATATTTTGTGTTATAAACAAAAAGAGCGACTATTTTGAAAAAAAAAAAACAATATTTTTTACTTTTTGCTATAATACATATCCAAAAAAAAAAAAAATCTAAAAAAAACCAAATTTATTCAACAGTTTAGGCCGAAATGTATTCTTCTACATATTTTTGGTAAATAAAATCTCAATAAGCGTTTATTGAATGGCTTGCGCAAAAGTTATCACGTCCACAAACTATAAGAATTGATTTATGGCGTTATTATTATTATTATTTTTTTTACTGGTAATGGCGGCGATCGGGACTGCGATATTGCGGCAGACAGATCGGACACTTTTGACACTTTTTTGGGACTATTGACATTTATACAGCGATCAGATCTAAAAATAGCCACTGATTACTATATAATTGTCATTGGCAGGGAAGGGGTTAACACTAAGGGGGCGATCAAGGGGTTAAATGTGTTCCCTCAGCGTGTTCTAAATTTGTGCGGGCTGGGCTTTCAAGGGCATGACAGATCTAACTGATCCCGATGACAGGGATAAGTAGATAACTGTCATGCCGCCTGACAGAGCAGGGAACCGCCATTTTTACATCGGCGGTTCTCTAGTTCTTCTTCTGTAGTAGGCGATTGCGGGTTGCCAGCGGACATCGAGTCCGCCCGACCCGCGGTCACACTAATGCAGCATGCGACGGGCATGAGAGTGCGCCACCAGTGGAGCTTACCCACTAGCTGCGGCTGCATGAATCGCCGTTTACGCATGGATTTGCGTTACGTTGCCACTCTGCAGCAGTAAATGTACGCAAGCTGGTCGGCAAGTGGATAAAATAGAAAATGGAAAATACAGAAGCTACAAAAAATGCCGATTGAGGTGTAGCCCAGACCTAAAAATAAATTCATGAAGATGAAGTCGGTCTGGAAGAGAGATGACTTGCTATAGATACAATGAAGATTCCGGGATACCCTGAACTTATTATTCCTCCGAGACCTATCCTTAAAATCAGCAATTTTAGCCTACAGCTGTTGCAGTGCCTAATCAAAAGCATCCACCATTTCATTGTGAACTGTGGTGTGGTCACTCATTTGCCTCTCTAAACAGTCAGTATGTTCCTCCACCTGATCAATTTTGGAGTGTAAATGAAAATTAGATGAGCTTAGATACTTGTGTAGTGATAATATCAGTTTTAATGAGTGCTCTGAGGCTGGGTTATCACTGGTAGGAAGTGCAGACAAAGACCCAGAGCAGACCCCTTCAGTGTGCATAATGTCAGAGGTAGCCCAGTGCTGCTTTTTAGAAAATGGTGCTTTATCAGGGGAATGGGCTGGGGAGATAACTGCTCTATTACCTCTATCTGAAGCACACTGCAATGAGATAGCAAGCTCAGATGTGCTGATATTCATATAATTTTGGCCATTGAATTCCTCCAGATTGCAGCTGTGTCTCTGTGCCTGTGTGTTGATCTCTGCTCCTGCGCCATCTTGAGAATGCTGCATAGCCCTAAGGGAGCAGAAAATCATCCTTCGGCAGAGCAGAGCCATGAGATTATGCAGCCACCTTGCTCCACAACCAGCCACTCCCGCTATTTTACGCATTTTGAAATTCCAACATAGATGCAATTAGACCAGAACAATAATCTAATTCTAAATGCTTATAAGTCTCCTTTCTGCATCTAAACATAATCTCCTGAGGCAATCAATTATGTAGAAGGATCTGAATGTACTAATATATCATAGACTACATAACAGCATGCAATGGCAATTCTCAGCTATTAGATGCATAGATTTAAAGGTAAATTCACTTTTTCCAGGCAAAATTCCACTTTTCATAATAAATAGAAGCCATTTCTAATGTCTTTTTTTTCATACACAAGCCATCCCTATGTGCTAATCTCTTGTCCACGGCAGCTTTCAATTTTGATGTTTGTTTTTGAATTGTTAAAAAATGCTTTCTGCTTCCATCACTTCTGGCTGATCATCTCCTATCATGCACCTGCCTTAGTGGGGATTACCACTCTGGACTACACCTCCTTCAATACAAGAAAAAACAGTCACTTCCAGCGCTAAAAGGTTTTTTGTGATTTAACCACTTCCTTACTGGGCACTTAAACCCCCCCTCCTGCCCAGACCAATTTTCAGCTTTCAGTGCGCTCAGATTTTGAATGACAATTACTCAGTCATGCAACACTGTACCCATATGAAATTTGCGTTCTTTTTTTTCACACAAATAGAGCTTTCTTTTGGTGGTATTTAATCGCCGCAGGGTTTTTTATTTTTTGCGCTATAATTAAAAAAAGACTGAAAATTTTGAAAATAAACGCATTTTTCGTCAATTTTGTTATAAAATGTTGCAAATTAGTAATTTATCTTCATAAATTTTGGCCAAAATTTATAATGTTACATATCATTGATAAAAATAACCCAAATTAGTGTATATTATTTGGTGTTTGTGAAAGTCAGAGAGTCTACAACCTATGGTGCAAATCACTGAAAATTGATCACACCTGATGTACTGACGGCCTATCTCATTTCATGAGACCCTAAAAAGCCTGCAAAGTACAAATACCCCCCAAATGACCCCTTTTTGGAAAGTAGACATTCCAAGGTATCTAGTAAGTGGCATGGTGAGTTTTATGAAGTTGTCAAAAATGAAGATTTTTTTTTTTTAACAAAATTGTCATTGTAACAGGTTATTCTCTCACATGGCATATGCATACCTCAAATGACACCCCAAAACACATTCTACTACTCCTCCTGAGTATGGCGAAACCACATGTGTGGGACATTTTTACAGCCTGGACAGATAGAGAGACCCAACATTGAACTAGCACCTTCAGGCGTTTTCAAAGCATAAATTACACATCTAATTTCTCGACCACTTATTACAATTCTGAAGGCCCTGGAGCACCGGGACAATGGAAATGCCCACAAAATGACCCCATTTTGGAAAGCTAACACCCCAACGTATAATCTATGAGGCATGATGAGTCTTTTGAACGGTTAATTTTTTTCCAGAAGTTTTTGGAAAATGTAGGAAAAAAATAAAAACACTTTTTTACATAAAGTTGTCCATTTATAAGCTATTTCCAACACATAGCATGTACATGGCAAAAATTACACCCGAAAATACATTCTGCTACTCCTCCTGAGTATGGCAATACCACATGTGTGAGACTTTTGCACAGCCTGGACACATACAGAGGCTCAACATTGAACTAGCACCTCCAGGCATTTTAGAAGCATAAATTACACATCTCATTTCTCGACCACCTATTACAATTCTGAAGGCCCTGGAGCACCAGGACAATGGAAGTGCCCACAAAATGACCCCATTTTGGAAAGCTAACACCCCAACGTATAATCTATGAGGCATGATGAGTCTTTTGAACAGTTCATTTTTTTCCAGAAGTTTTTGGAAAATGTAGGAAAAGTGAAAACGCATTTTTTTTTACAAAAAGTTGTCCATTTATAAGGTATTTCCAACACATAGCATGTACATGGCAAAAATGACACCCCAAAATACATAATGCTACTCCTCCTGAGTATGGTGATACCACTTGTGTGAGACTTTTACACAGCCTGGACACATACAGAGGCCCAAAATGCAAGGAAGACCGTCAGGTGTTCTAAAGACACATAGCATTACAAATACCAAGAATTACACCCAAAAATACATTCTGCTGAGTAAAGGGTAAACAAAAGATTTCCTGTGGTTTTAGCATTGCAGCTGTCCACAGGAGGATAGCACTGGTCCAGGCAAATGACAGTGAATGCAATTGTCCAGGCAACAGGCAGTAAAACTGTCCATACTACAGGCAGGGATATTGTCCATATACAGTCCAGGGTCAGTGCAGGCAGAGATGTTGTCAACAGTGCCAAAATATTGGTCCTGGTAGTAGGACAGCGAACACAATTGTCCAGGCAACAGGCATGGATACTATAGTCAGTGCAGGCAGCAGGCAAGGATATTGTCCACATACAGCCCAAGGTCAGTGCAGACAGAGATATTGTCAACAGTGCCATAATATTGGTCCTAGTTGCAGGCAGAAACATGGTCCATAGTCCAGGTAGCAGCAGAGGTGTGGTCAGTTCATCCGGCAGGCAGAGGCATGATGGCAATAAGTCCTACAGGCAGGAGGCAGAAGTAGGGCTCGGTCAGGACAGAACGGGGACAGGGGTAGAGGCTTCTCCCACCCAATCTCTTTGAAGCCTCTGAGTCTCCAGACCCTAATCTGGGAGAGAAAAAACAAAAACAATGTTTTCTTCTTCCAGAAAAAAACATTCTGGAGCCCCTCACATATGTGAGACCCCTGTGTTGTAAATCCCACTACTCCAGTTGCAGGGTTCTAGATCAGTCCAAGAGGCAGGCAAAAAATGTGGTCAAACAGTCCAAGGTCAGTTCCAGATCAGGCAGAAGTATGTACAAAATCGATAGGCAGAAGCTTGGTCGAATAACAGTCCAGGGTCAGTTCCAGATCAGGCAAAAGTATGTACAAAATCGGTAGGCAGAAGCATGGTTGAATAACAAGCCAGGGTCAGTTCCAGAGCAGGCAGTGGCATAAGGGGTGCGAACTTGAAAAAGAAACTATAGAATCAATAATTGACTAGGGTATAACGCCGGAAGCAGTCACCTATGCATAGACCTGGTTGGGAAGGGTACTGGGCACAATGATAAGTGGTGTCTCTTCTAACTCCACTACTAGAGCACACCCGACATTTTTTCTGGCGTCTTTGGCCTGTTGGTCTGGAGGGATTTTATCGGGGAAATGGCGCTCGGAGAGTCTACTATACACATCGGTTCTGATATTTTCTGGTGGGCCGTTGGGGTATAAAAGTGTGGTGATGATATCCTCCTGGTAGCCAAGGAATGGTTTGGGGTTTATGGTGGAATTGCAATATATGATATATGGCGATATATGATAATGGTATTATATATGGCCAAATGAAAAAAAATAGAGGGCAACTTTTTTATACCAGTGGTATGTTCGTCTGGTAGGTAAATAGGGTTCCAACATTTGATCATTTAGATCGACTCCTCCCATATACAGGTTGTAATCATGGATACAAATGAGTTTCTGTAGTGGGCCATTTCTTCTGGGGATCTCTACCAGTGAATTGTTGTGTATAGATGTTAACATGTACACATCTCTTCGGTCCCTCCACTTCACAGCCAGAATTTCCCAATTCTGTAGACTCGCCGTCTCTCCTTTTCCAAACCTCATGTTGACGAGTCTTTGAGGAAAACCCACTTGATTTTTTTCTGGCTGTGCCACAAGCTGGTGTACTTTTCCTTTAGGGGTTCCGGAACAGGGGTAAGCTGGTGTAAGAATTATCCACATACAGGTGGTAGCCTTTGTCCAGGAGTGGGTAAATTAGTTGCCAAACAATTTTACGGCTTGTACCTAAATATTCTGGGCAATTGGGGGGATTCAGATGGGAGTCCTTCCCTTCTTAGACTCTGAAGGCGTAAACATACCCCGTGGTTCGGTCGCACAATTTGTAGACCTTCACTCCATAGCGGGCCCTTTTGCTGGGTATATATTGTTTTATTCCCAGACTGCCGCAAAATTTCACCAGGGATTCGTCAATATATATATGCTGGTCCGGGGTAAATAATTGGGGGAATATTTCTGTAAAATAATTTAGAATTGGGCGATTCTTATAAAGCCGGTCATAATTTGGGGCATTTCGGGGGAGGCACTGTGTATTGTTGTTAAAATGTAGAAATCTCATGATCATGGAAAATCTTGTCCTGGGCATTATGGATGAGAAGACCAGCATGTGGTAGATGGGGCGGGTGGACCAGTAGGAGCGGAGTTCATTTTTGTTATTAAGTCCCATGTAGAACGTGAGGCCCAAAAAAGTTTTGAATTCTGCCACCGTTACGTCTCTCCACTCATAGGGACGGGAATAATAGGAGTTTGGATTAGCCTGGATAAATTGGTGTGCATATAGGTTGCACTGGGCCACAAAGGATCGCAGCATGTCCTCCGTAAAAACGAAATCAAAAAAATGAATGGGCGAAAAGTTTTCTGTGTCCACCTGGACTCCTGGTTGGGCAGTAAAAGGGGGAATCCTAGCTTCTCCTGAATTAGGAGGAAGCCACAAGGGGTGCTGTAGTGAGTAGGGAAGGCCGGCAAGGGATCTAACCCTTTGGGGCTGAGGTACAGCGGTGCTGGTGGATGGCACTGGGGTGCTGGGGGATAGTACAGCGGTGCTGGTGGATGGCACTGGGGTGCGGGTGGATGGCACAGTGGTGCTGGTGGATGGTGTTGCCTCCTCACCAACGCGCCTTCGTCTGGCGGGCGGACAATATTCCTCGTCTGAGTCCAGCTCTGTTTCGCTACTTGAGACGGGTTCATAGGCCATATCATACTCAGGCTCAGACTCAGAGGAACCTGCAGGAGAGAGCTTCCCGTTGCTCTCATCGGCCGCAAGAATATTGTAGGCCTCCTCAGCAGAAAATGATCTCTTTGCCATTGTTGCAGCACTAATTGGCACTGATGACACTTGATGGCACTGACAGGTGGCACTGATGATGTGTGGCACTGACAAGTGGCACTGACACGTGGCACTAATGACAGGTCAGGTGTCACTGACACGTGGCACTAATGACAGGTCAGGTGGGACTGATGACAGGTCAGGTGGAACGTTATGAAATGTGGCACTGATGACACTTGATGGCACTGACAGGTGACACTGATGTGTGGCACTGACACGTGGCACTGATGACAGGTCAGGAGGCACTGACATGTGGCACTGATGACAGGTCAGATGGCACTTTATGACACGTAGCACTGATGACACTTGATGACGTGACACTTCATGGCACTGATAGGTGGTACTGATGATATGTGGCGCTGACAGGTGGTACTCATACGTGGCACTGACAGGTGGCACTAATACGTGGCACTGATGACAGATCAGGTGGCACTGACACGTGGCACTAATGACAGGTCAGGTGGCACTGATGACAGGTCAGGTTGAACTTTATGATGTGGCACTGATGACACTTGATGGCACTGACAGGTAGCACCGATGTGTGGCACTGACACATGGTACTGATGACAGGTCAGGTGGAACTGACACGTGGCACTGATGACAGGTCAGGAGGCACTGACAAGTGGCACTGACAGGTCAGGTGGCACTTTATGACACTTTGATGATATGTGACACTTGATGGCACTGACAGGTGGCACTGATATGTGGCACTGACAGGTGGCACTGACGATATGTGGCACTGACAGGTGGCACTGACGATATGTGGCACTGACAGGTGGCACTGACAGGTGGCACTATGATGGGCAGTTTTTTGACACAGTAATGGGTAATCACACAGCAATGCTCACTGTAATGTTGGCAGCACAGATCGCTCTCTCTCTCCTCACACAGTGGTGTCTGTGTGAGGAGAGAAGGCAGGCAATGAGAGATGATCTCATATGTTTACATTTGAGATCATCTTTCGTTGGACCCGCCGATCACGTGGTAAACGGCCGCTGTGATTGGCCGTTTACCACGATCTGTGATTGGCTGTGTCCAAGGGACACAGCAAGCACGGATTTTGCCGGCTGCGCGCCCGCGATCGCGGGCTGGGAGCACGTGAAGGGACGGATGTCTATTGACGTCGTCCCGGAGATTGAGATCCGCGCTGTAGCCGTCTTTCGGGCTATAGCGCGGATCTGTACAGGTTAAAAAGCGACAAGGACATCAGTATTCCAAAACCAGGTGGATGCTGCTTTCCTCGGATGGGGTAATCCAGTATAAACTATAGAAACAAAACAAAAGGGAGGCGTGCACACTTATTGCAGTACCAAACACATTTAATAGGTGTTAAAAAATTAAAAGTGAATTTTCACAAAAGTGGCGACCCACAATGAGCCATACAACTGCACAATGTTACACGGCGTGGACACAGCAAACAGTATAGACTGATGCGTTTTGGGGACGCAGCTCCTTCCTCAGAACCAAGCTTGCGTCCCCAAAATGTATCAGCCTATACCCCTTGCTGTGCCCGCACCATGTAACATTGTGCAGTTGTATAGCTCATTGTGGGTCGCCACTTTTGTGATCATCCACTTTTGTGATCATCCACTGATAGGTGGTACTGATGATATGTGGTGCTGACAGGTGGTACTGATACGTGGCACTGACAGGTGGCACTAATACGTGGCACTGATGACAGATCAGGTGGCACTGACACGTGGCACTAATGACAGGTCAGGTGGCACTGATGACAGGTCAGGTGGAACTTTATGACGTGGCACTGATGACACTTGATGGCACTGACAGGTAGCACCGATGTGTGGCACTGACACATGGTACTGTTGACAGGTCAGGTGGCACTGACACGTGGCACTGATGACAGGTCAGGAGAAGAGTTGAGCGAACCTCTGGAAGTTCGGGTTCTGCTGGTCCGTCCGAACTTCGGGACAAAGTCCGGGTCCGGGTCCGGACGGAACCCGAACGATCGCACGGACAACGAACGACTGGACAGTAGTCACGGTGCACAGTCACGGTGGACTGGACAGTTGTCATGGTACACAGTCACGGTGTGTAGCCACGATGGACAGTCACGGTAGTTCACAGTAGTCACGGTGCAGTATTTCAAGGTGGACTGGACAGTAGTCACGGTGGACTGGACAGTAATCACGGTGCACAGTCACGGTGGACTAGACAGTAGTCACGGTGCATAATCACGGTGGACAGTCACGGTGCATAGTCATGGTGGACAGTCGTGGTGTATAGTAGTCATGGTGGATAGTCACCTACTAGTGTTTTCACCTACTAGTGTTTTCAC
>BLSH010223757.1:0-13287 GCA_018402905.1 Glandirana rugosa | reverse complement strand
TCGTTGTGTATGATCCCACAATCTGATCGTTGTGTACGAACGTACAATCGTTTCGCTGGACAGAGTTTAATCTGCAAATCTCCAACTCTAAGCAGCGGTATTTGAAATCTCAAATTCCCCCAACAATCTGATCGTTGAGCACGATCGTAGCGATCGTTCTTCTATGCAGAGCTTGATCTGCAACTCAAAGCAGCGGTATGTGAAATCTCTAATTTCTGCTATCTGTCCTCAGAGCAACAGCACAGACAGCAGTAGTAAAGTAATCTATCTCAGGATGCAGGATCAGGTCTTAAAATGTCTCAAATCTGTCCCTCAAGCTTTCAGCTTCCTTTCCCTACACTAACCCAAGGAGCATGTGACTGCAGCACTGTGACTCCAGCTTATAAAGAGGCTGGGTCACATGATGCACTGGCCAATCCCAGCCATGCCATTAGTAGGCATGGCTGTGATGGCTTCTAAGGGCAAACCAGTGAAACGCTTGTTGATTGGCTGCCCTGCAGCTTCTCAACACGTGGAGTAAAATAGCAGAACCTCGGGCCGAACCCGAACGATTTTTGAAATGTCCGGGTCCGTGCCACGGACACCCGAAAGTTCGGTACGGACCCGAACGTTACAGTCCGGGTTCGCTCAACACTAGTCAGGAGGCACTGACAAGTGGCACTGACAGGTCAGGTGGCACTTTATGACACTTTGATATGTGACACTTGACGGCACTGACAGGTGGCACTGATGATATGTGGCACTGACAGGTGGCACTGACAGGTGGCACTATGATGGGCAGTTTTTTGACACAGTAATGGGTAATCACACAGCAATGCTCACTGTAATGTTGGCAGCACAGATCACTCTCTCTCTCCTCACACAGCAGTGTCTGTGTGAGGAGAGAAGGCAGGCAATGAGAGATGATCTCATATGTTTACATTTGAAATCATCTTTCGTTGGACCCACCGATCACGTGGTAAACGTCCCCAAAACGCATCAGCCTATACCCCTTGCTGTGCCCGCACCATGTAACATTGTGCAGCTGTATAGCTCATTGTGGGTCGCCACTTTTGTGATCATCCACTTTTAATTTTTTAACACCTATTAAATGTGTTTGGTAATGAACTAGGTGGGCGTGCCTACCTTTTACACCTCCCTCATTACTATACCACCACCTACTTTACTATTCTTCCCTTAAGGTGACCATACACATTACAATCTGATTGTACAACCCCCTTTAAATCTTCCTTCAGCTATGTAGTGCAAGGTCCTGTATGATTTGATGCAAAATGCATAGATTGTTTAGGTGGGTCTTCTTTTTTCACAATTTTGGCAAATCTAAATGAATTTGTACAGAGATTGTATGTCAGATTGCATAGTGTATGGCCATCTTTATACAAGTACATAAGAGGAAATGGACAAAGAAGCTAGCTGTGAAGCCTCATTTCCTCATAGCAGGAACTCACATTCCCTCATAAGTTTTTTTGTGGGGCATTTTGGAGCATTTCTGCTTGTCATGCATAAGGCAGCCCATTCACTTCTCCTGATTTAATACTACAGCTCTGTTCCTCATAGGCTGTTATCACTCAGCTCCTGAACACCCTGCCAAATGAGTGATCAGTGCAAGATAAAGGTAAAGTACAAAACTTCTGATGACTGTGTATAGAAAGAGAAGCTCACTTACAATGTTTGCATTGGAAGACATTGAAACTGCAGAGGGCAGTGGGGGAAATCTCCTGGAGGGGAAGGACAGGTGCAGCATGCATGTTAATGAGGTCAGTTGATAAATTACTTCCTTGTACTTGGTTTTCTGTCTCAAATACCAAATTTCAGTACGAAGCATGAAGTAACAGAGAATTTTTTTAATCTAACACACTGGAGGCTGACATAAGGTCTGTCCTAAAAGTCAGCAAAAGAGTTTTCTTTTCTGCAGCAGAGGATCATTAATAGTATATTGGTACATTGGGGAGATTACATTTAGAAAAAAAAGTGAACATAGCCTTTAAGAAAAATAAATAATAATGCCCTTATTCAAAACGTTAGTACAATTTGTTGTTATCCATTTTGGATCATGAGGATACATTTTTACATGTTTGTGCTCCTTTTTAGGTGTGGATAGGTTCAGTGATGACATTTACAGGATGCTTGGTTTTAGGCCTGGCCTATACTGGAGACTCTGCTGGAAATTTGTTAGCCCTGCCTTCTTGTTGGTAAGTAAAATTACTTGAACACAATTTAAAGGTTTGTTAAAGTGGGCCCACTTTAAGGGTTTGTTAAAGTGTTATGATTGGATGGTGTTAAATGGTAAGAGATGGATAAATGTTATGTTGTTGGTATAAGGGAGAAGTTAAGTGTAAGGCCCCTTTCACACGGCCGTGTCCGTGTGCGGGGTCCACTTTGCTCAGCTGGGATCGCTCCGCTGATCCCTGCTGAGCCGGTGGATGACAGATCCGTTTCCACTCACTGTGTGTAGACAGATCTGTCAGAGCCCTGCTCTCCTTTATGGGAGATCGGATGAAAACGAACCATCTGTCTGTTTTCATCCGATCCGATCCCCAGATGGATGGATAAAGCAGAGTTGGTACTCACGGGTAACTCTATTTCCAGTAGTCTTCCAGGGCGGCCCTTGAGAGATGGATCTCCTCCTCCCAGAACAGGAAACAAATTGCCCATAATCTTTAAGAGGCAGTCCCTCAGGTCCCTGGTCAGTCATCTGAAGGCTGGTATCTGAAAGACATAAACAGACACAACACAACCCCACAAAGTTCTAGGGTGGGATCGTGCTGCCCCGGAAGACTACCGGAAATAGAGTTACCGGTGAGTACTAAATCTGCTTCCCCCCAGTCGTCTTTCAGGTCAGCCCTTGAGGGGACAATCAAGTATTCACCAGACTAGGATGGGACAACAGCCTGGAGGACTTTCCACCCAAAGGCCTGATCTTGGCTGGACATCAGGTTCAGCCTGTAATGTTGGACGAAAGTCAAGAATCTTGACCAAGTTGCTGCTTTGCATATTTGGTCTGGGGTAGTTCCTGCTCTCTCCACCCACAAGGTGGCTGAAGCCCTGGTGGAGTGTGCCTTTAGGTTTATTGGAGGCGTCAACTTCATACACCTTTTGCATTCTGTAATTGCAGCCTTGATCCACCTGGCTAAGGTGTTCTTTGAAGCTTGCTTCCCCTTCCTCTCCCCTGCATATAACACAAATGGGCGTCTGACATTCTGAAGTCTTGGGTGACTTTGAGGTATTCTAACAGACACCTTCTAACGTCCAGATAATTAAATTCTTGCTCTTTATCGTTCATTGGGCTATTGCAGAAAGAAGGGAGAACTAGGTCTTGGGATTTATGAAAGGTTGACGTAACCTTATTCATAAATCCTGGGTTTGTTTGTAAGACCACTCTGTCGTCCAGAATTTTTCGAAATGGCTCTCTTATTGAAAGAGCCTGTAACTCCCCCATTCTTTGAACCGTCGTGATGGCCACAAGGAACACTGTTTTCATAGTTAAAAGTCGCAGGGATGTCTCTTGCAAGGGTTCAAATGGGTCTTGGATGATCCCTTTGAGCACCACCGCCAAGTCCCATGTGGGACATTTTTGTATTTTAGCCGGCTTATGCTTTGCCACTGCTCTGCAGAATCGGGCTATTAATGGATCTTCCTGTAAATTTTTTTCCAAATAAACTGACAGGGCTGCTATCTGCACTTTCAACGTGCCGAGCGCTAACCCAATGTCTGCCCCTTGCTGAAGGAACTCCAGGGTAGCTGGCGTATCCATACTCCACCTATTATTTGCCAAACACCAGCTGTTGAACTTCCTCCACGCCTTTTTATAGATGGCCCTAGTGTTCGGTTTCCTGGCATTTAGGAGTGTCGACACCACCCTCTCTGAAAGACCCTTTGCTCTTAGTATGTCTTTTTCAGTAACCAGGTTGTCCATTGAAAACTGCTCTGTTTGAGGCCTGTCAGGGGACCCTGAGTCCTCAAGTCGTCCCTGGAGGGAAGCAGCCATGGCTCGGTTATTGAGAACTTGAGAAGCTGAGAGAACCACATTATTTTGGGCCAGTATGGGGGTTATCAAAATGAGTTTTGTCCCTTCTTGCAAAAATGTTTTCAGTACCCTGGGTATTAGGTGCACCGGGGGGGAAACGCATAACACATTTCAAACTCCCAGGTGTTCTGGAGTGCATCCATTCCTTGAGGTTGGTCCCGTGGATTTAGCGAGTAGAAAATCCTTGCCTTCGCATTTTTCCGTGTGGCAAACAAATCTATCTCGGGTTTGCCCCAACGGGTTTTAATCTGTCGGAACGCCTCTAGGTTCAACTCCCACTCCCCTTGGGAGATTTCCTGGTGGCTTACAAAATCCACCACTTAGTGGCTTCCTCCCTTCAGGTGAACTGCTGAGAATGACCTGAGGTTGTCCACCGCCCAGAGCCAGATCTGCCTGGAAATGTGAGAGAGGGCGGGACATTTTGTGCCCCCTTGCTTGTTTAAATACGCAACTGTCGTTGCGAGCTGTTCCTGAAAATATTCTATCGCCTTGGCTACTTCTGCAAACTCCCTCCAGTTGGAAGAATTTTGGGACTCTTCCGGGGACCACCTTTCTTGAGTCGGTTGATCCACCAGTTGGGCCCCTGAACCCCAACTACTTGTATCCGTAGTCAGTTTTCGAGAAATCAGAAATGCACATGCTAGACCCTGCTCTAGATTTTTCGAGTCCCTCCACCACCAAAGTGATCTTTTCACCGAGGTGGGCAGGAAGAGTTTTCTGTCCAGATCCTCTTGCTTTTTCTGCAAGAGAAAGGCCTGTAAGGGCCATATATGGAATTTTGCCATTTGGACCGCAGGAATTGATGATGTCATGAAGCCTAGGACTGACATCAGCTCTCTGAGCGTCACTGGCAAATTGTTCTGGACTGATCCCACTTTTTTGGTCAGAATCTGTATTTTTTCTCCCAGGAGAAAGGTATTCTGCACTACAGAGTCTAACTGGTAGCCTAGGAATTGTAGGCTCCTTGTAGGCTGCAGGTTGGATTTTTCTGCATTTACTATCCACCCTAGAGACTCCAGCCATGTCTGAGACTCCCGCAGATCTTTTGTGAATTGTGCCTTGGACTGACTTGCAAACAATAGGTCGTCCAGATATGGTATTATTGTCATCTCTCTGAGTCTCAGGGGGGCAGGGCTTCTGCCAGGACCTTGGTGAAAATTATTGGTGAAATTATATAATGAAAATCCGAATGGGAGTGCTCGACTTTGGAAATTATACTCCTTTCCATCTATTTCCACCGCCAATCTTAGGTACCTTTGTGACTCTTCCCTTATGGGGATGTAAAGGTAAGCATCCTTCAAGTCCATAGTTGCCATGAACATGCCCTCTTGAAGTATATTTTTTATTGAGAGAATCGATTCCATCCGAAATCGTTTGTACCTGACTGTCTGATTTAACAGTTTTAAGTTTAGTATTAAGCAAAACTTCCCAGAGGGTTTCCTTACTACAAAGACGTGCAAGTAAAAACTCTCTCTCTTTTCTGCCTCCGGAACCGGGATGAGAACCTGCTGGTACACTATTTCCCCCAGCAACAGAGAGAGGGCATGGGCCTTTTTGGGATCTTTTTGTTAGAAGGAATCTCTGAGGGGGTCGGCTGTCGAATTCCAACGCGTAACCCCTCAAGACAATGTCTGAAACAGATTTGTTGGCCGTCATTCTGTGCCACTGGAGGTGGAAGGTAGCCAGTCTTACACTTACTGGCATTAGGCAGTCATTGTTTTGGGGCTTGACTAGAAGAGCCAAAGAGGGGATTGCTTTATTGTTTCCCCTGGTGTCCCAACCAGAGTTTTTTTGGGTAACTTTTTTTCCTCTTCCTGTGGCTGCTCTTATCTGCCACGAAAAAATCTTTCCTGAGGCAGTTTCTGTTTTTCCACCCAGAAGGTCTTCTTTTTATCAGCAGTCCTCTCTAGAACCTCATCTAGTGCTTCCCCGAACAAAAGATCCCCTGAGAAGAGAAGGTTGCACAGCCTTGTTTTGGATGCGGGGTCCCCCAACCAAGTTTACAGCCAGATTGCCCGCCTTGCTGCTACCGCCAAAGCCCCTGATTTGGCTGCAAGTTTGACGGACTCGGCCGAGGCATCAGCTATATAGCCAACTGCTTTGGACAAGATAGGGGGTGTCTTTAACATATCTTCACTAGGGGTCCCGTTTTTGATGTTGTTCTGGAGGTGCCCCAGCCAAAGCTCTAAGTTCCTCGCCACACATGTAGTGGCTAGAGCGGGTTTTAGACTTGCCACACTTGTCGCCCAGGCTCTCTTTAGGACCACATCTCCCCATTTGTCCATACAATCTTTTAAATGACCCATGTCCTCAAAGGCAAGTGAGGATTTCTTAGACACCATAGAGAGTGGAGAGTCCAACTTGGGGTTCTTATTCCACACCTCCTGTGGATCCTCATCGAAAGGGAACCGTCTTCTATGACTGACCATGAAAAATGGTTTCCTTTCTGGGTCTGCTCACTCCTTTACCACTTCCAACATGATCGGGTGGGCCGGAAAAACTTTTGATTTCTTTCTTTTCTAATCCTAGGTACATAAGGTCGTGTTTAGAGGGAGGTTCCTTCTCCTCCTCTATATCCATGGTCTCATATATCGCTCCCAACAAGTCATCCGCGTCTTCTAGGGAGAGATTGTATTTGGGGCCTTTTCTCTCCTTAACCTCTTCCTCATCCTCCTCCTCATCTTTAGCATTGGAGCTGTCAGTTGTGGGCTCGCTTACCATGCTACTCCCAGCTCTCCCTTTCGCAGTATCCTGTGAACTGGATACAACAGACCTTGGAGATGCCAAAAGAGAGGTACTCCCTGGGCCCGAGGGAGGTCTGGTATCGGAGATGAATTTTTTAAGGTCTTAGAATGTAGAGCACATCTCGTCTCTCACTGACCCAAAAACCTTTGCATATAGTGCATCCGACTGTTTTCTGACCAGTCTATCTATGCACCCTTGGCAGAGTGGCTCCGTGCTGTCAGAATGTAATTTGCTAGCATGCTTTGCACACCTCTTCCTGGGGGGGCTTCTCTTTAGGGGCTTTGGCCTAACAAAAAGACCAAAAGAAATACAGGGTCCTTTGCATAAACAAACGATAATTCCCTTTACTGTGTGCTCACCATTTGACACACACACCAATGTCTGTCATGCACCCCCAGCTGCCAGTACCACCACTAGCCCATTGTTCCCCCTTACTGGACACACAAAGTAAACCCCCTGGTGCCTACCTGTGTCCTGCTGGTGCGTGAGTCTCTAGGTGCTTGGGCAGATGGAATGTCCTCTTCCTCCTGCACCCTGGACTCATCATGGGTGTAGAGCTGTCCCCTGCAGCTGTCTCCACAAACGAATGGCACCAGCCAGCCTTTCTGGCATGACTCTCCTTTAAGGGGTCAGACCACTTCCCCATGACAATGATGTCGTCCCTTCCCGGAAGTGACGCCCCACTTCTTCCGGGTCAAGCGACGTCCAGCTCAGGGTACCCACCCCTTCCGCTGGAAGCCGCCAAGGGGACGCCTTCTCCACCCCTGGGCACAGGGAACGACCGGATCCGGGACTCCTCCTGCCCGCTGCTCCGGAAGGTTGCCCGCGGGCGTGCATCCGACCTCCTTCACTGATTGCTCTGGTAAGGCGCACCGTCCCCTCACCATCCTGGGCTCCAACTCCTGCTGCCACCTATACAGACCCTTGTCCTCCCGGTCAGTCCATAGGAGATGAAGCCCTTCAGGTCCTGGGCAACACTAAGACTGACCGGGACCTGAGGGACCGCCTCTTAAAGATTATGGGCAATGTGTTTCCTGTTCTGGGAGGAGGAGATCCATCTCTCATGGGCTGACCCGGAAGACGACTGGAGGAAAATAGGGTATCCATCCATTGGGATTTACAGTACAGGATCGGATCGGAGAGCGGTGGGTGTCAGCAGACATGTCACCGCTGACATCTGTAACTCCACAGAGGTGGCATGGAGTACGCCTGAAAAACTGACAGGCAGACCTGAATGGAACGGCAGCGTGAAAGGGGCCTTAAGTGTTTGTTTTTGGGGTTAAACATTAATTGCTCAGGTATGGGATTGGTTAATGTAAATATAAAGACATGTCCTGTATAAACTTAGCATGATAATATTTTTTTCAAAGTAATTTTCACTAATTTTCAACATTTTAAATCCTGCCATGAAGATCCTTGCTTAGGCACCTTCAGAGGATGGCAACACTCTGGTCTTATCTCCCAGTTGTACTCCTGCATTGTCATCCTATCAGAGGGGTTTCTGATGGAGACTACAAGTAATGTTATGCAATCATCACTAGAGTGAAGGGCAGGGGCGTTGCTAGGTGGGCAAAAGACCAGGGGCCCCAGCCCGAAGAAATGCGGTGCGCTTTGCGCGCTGCAACAAAAAATGGGCGTGGTTTAAACTAAATAGTGGGTGTGGCTTAAATAGGACATGTCTCAAAGGGGAAGTGGTTAAAGTCTGAGATGAACGAGGGATGGAGGAAGGAAGAAAGAAAGAGCTAGGGAGGGAAGGAGAGAGAAGAGAAGGAAGGAAAGAAAGAGGGAGAGACAGCAGGCCCAGATCCTACGCCACAATAGAAATATGTGTATTTCAGAAAGTTTAACGATCAGCAGATAAAGATACAAATACTGGTGTTAGCGCTTTAATCATCCTGGCACCATGGTTGGTGCATTATTTCTATTATTACATTGTAATATAAGATTAAGTAGCTAACTCACCATAATGTAGAATCAGTGGAGCCCTGAGTGTGACACTTGCCATCAGGTGTCCCCAGTGGAGTGCCTCATTCCATCAGGTGTCCCGAGCGGAGTGCCTCCTTAAGTAAGGTGTCCCCAGCAGAGTGCCTTCTTCCATCAGGTGTTCCCAGTGGAGTCCCTCCTTACACCAGGGGTTTCCAGCGGAGTGCCCCCTTACATCAGGTGTCCCCAACAGAGTGTCCCCTTACATAAGGTGTCCCCAGCAGAGTGCCTCATTCCATCAGGTGTCCCCAGCGGAGTGCCTCCTTACATAAGGTGTTCCCAGCAAAGTGCCTTCTTCCATCAGGTATTCCCAGTGGAGTCCCTCCTTACATCAGGGGTCTCCAGCGGAGTGCCCCCTTACATCAGGTGTCCCCAGCAGAGTGCCTCATTCCATCAGGTGTCCCCAGCGGAATGCCTCCTTACATAAGGTGTCCCCAGCAGAGTGCCTTCTTCCATCAGGTGTCCCCTGTAGAGTCCCTCCTTACATCAGGTGTCTCCTGTGGAGTGCCCCCTTACATCAGGTGTCCCCACCAGAGTGCCTCCTTACATCAGGTGTGTCCCCAGCAGAGTGCCTCCTTCCATCAGGTGTCCCCAGCAGAGTGCCCCCTTACATCAGGTGTGTCCCCAGTGGAGTGCTCACTTACATCAGCTGACCCCAGCAGAGTGCCCCCTTACATCAGGTGTGTCCCCAGCAGAATGCCCACTTATATCAGGTGTCCCCAGCGGAGTGCCTTCTTACATCAGGTGTGTCCCCAGCGGAGTGCTCCCTTACATCAGGTGCCCCAGTGGAGTGCCCCCTTACATCAAGTGTGTCCCTAGTGGAGTGCTCCCTTACATCAGGTGTGTCCCCAGTGGAGTGCTCCCTTACATCAGGTGTCCGCAGCTGAGTGCCCTCTTACATCAGGTGTCCCCGGCGGAGTCTCCGCCGCCTTTACAGAAGATCAGCTCTCATGTAACAGGTCACTCGCCGAGGGGAACAAACAAGAGGTGGAGCCAACCGCGTGGCTGCCAATAGAAATGGAAAAAACCTATATATGGTACACGGCGCCACAGAAATCTTTCTGGCCCAAACTCAAAGAAACTAGGTCCCTTGAGGTAAAATATAAAAAATCAGCATGGGAAGGCAGCGCAAATTCCTTACATTTCTAGTGCCATCATGTGCAAAACAACTAAATGACCCCTAATGTGTGATATGCATCAAACAATATATCAATTATACCAAAATCTACAAAATTATGAGACAATCAATATATACAGTGGTTTCGCTACGACCACCATATGAGCCCTGCAATCACCCAAAACATATACAAATTGTGCAAAAGAATTTTCGTATCCTGTGCAGAAAAAGCAATATTCAAAAATACCTGTAAAATAAATTTTTTTGTATATAATAACAGTCCTTTGTGCAATGTGCAAACCAGCAATGTGCAAAAAAGCAATGTGCAAACAAAAGCAATGTGCAAACAATCTATTGTCCATAGGTCATCCAATACTTGTACAGGTGGCGGTGATTATATATAGTCCCTTAATTTTCAATATTTCATATTCACAACTCTTGATCTGTGCAAAAAAAAATAAATTATCTTGTGCAGTGGTGATGATTTAAAACACCCATATATATTAATTGATTGTCTCATAATTTTGTAGATTTTGGTATAACTGATATATTGTTTGATGTATATTACACATTAGGGGTCATTTAGTTGTTTTGCACATGGCACTAGAAATGTAAGGAATTTGTGCTGCCTTCCCATGCTGATTTTTTTTGATATTTTGCCAATAGAAATGGAGCTGCCACCAACTCCCCGCCCCGTGGCCTGCTGCCGGTCTATATACTAGAACAAGCTTACCCCAGGGGGTGCCTTACCGTAAAAATCCCAAGGGTAAGCTTGTTCTAGTATATACATATATTAGGGATGTGGTAATTGGCAGACCCTGTCACCTCAAACCCAATTGACCCTACTGGGTTGTAATACTAAATAAGCGGTTAGACCTTCAGTTCTCTGCTGCTGGTCTATGACCTGTTGTGGGAAAGGGGGTGGAGGGTTGGCGGCAGCTCCATTGCTATTGGCAGCAGCTCCTCCTCTTGTTTGTTCCCCTCGGTGAGTGACCAGGCTCCACGAGAGCTGGTCTTCTGTAAAATGACCATCGCCAGTACTGGCCCAGGACCTCTAGCAGCGGGAGGTTCTGTCCATTTCTCCAGGAGGGTGCTCGTCGCTCAGGGCTAATTATAGCCCTCTGCATGCCCGAGGCCCACTCGGGGCTCCGCCTCCCCCAGCCCCCACTACCCGACACCCCTGGTGAAGGGAAGTGACTGCAGATAGTCTGCTTGAGATCTGGGAAATGGTATTTTAACTTCTTCGCGTCCGCGCCATAGCCGAATGACGGCTACAGCGCGGCTCTAAAATGCCGTAAGGCCGTCAATAGACGTCCTCCCCTTCGGCTCTCCTCACAGAGAGCAGGAACGGGGAACCGCCCTTGTAAACACTGTGGTTCCCCATTCTGTGAGGGGGGCATGACAAATCTACTGATCCCTGTCACTGGGATCAGTTAGATTTGTCATGCTCCTGCCAACCCCGCCCCCCCCAAAGTTAGAACACACCCAGGGAACACTTTTAACCCCTTCACTGCCCACTTAGTATTAACCCCTTCCCTGCCAATGGCATTTATACAGTAATCAGTGTCTATTTTTAGATCTGATCGCTGTATAAATGTCATTGGTCCCAAAAAAAAGTGTCAAAACGTCCGACCTGTCCGCCGCAATATCGCAGTCCCGATAAAAATCGCAGATCGCCACCATTACCAGTAAAAAAATTAAAATAAATAAAAACGCTGTAAATCAATGTGCATAGTTTGTAGTCGCTATAACTTTTACGCAACCCAATCAACATATGCCGATTGCATTTTTTTTTACCAAAAATATATAGAAGAATATAAATCGGCCTAAACTGATGAATAAATTTGTTTTTTATATTTTTTATTTTTGGACATTTATTATAGCAAAAAGTAAAAAATATTGTTCTTTTTTCAAAATCGTCACTCTATTTTTATTTTTTGCTCTTTAGCGCAAAAAATAAAAAGTGCAGAGGGGTTTAAATACCACCAAAAGAAAGCTCTATTTGTGGGAAAAAAAGGACGCCAATTTTGCTTGGGTACAACGCCGCACGACCGCGCAATTGTCATTCAAAGAGTGACAGCGCTGAAAGCAGAAAATAGGTCCGGGCAGAAGGGGGGTTTATGTGCCCAGCAGCGGCGGCTGGTGTGTGAGGGGCGATTGGGTGCCGCCTCCCCGCCGACTAAAGAAGGCGAAAAAAAAGTCAGCCCGCCCCCTGCAGGTGGCGTCTGTGCATTGACTTTTTTTTTTTTTCGGCTCCTTGGCTGTCATATGACAGCCAAGTAGTGAGCCTATTGGTCGGCCATTAAAAGCTATGAGGGTGCGCTGAACAGGTGCACCCTGCATAGCTTGATTGGCTGCCCTGAGCCTCCGCTCAGTGTGATTGGATGCGGTGGCAAGGGTCAGGTGGCTTCCGCTCCCACAGAGACCATGACTGCCTGGGGACCGACGAATCTCTGCAACAATCCTGCCTGCTGGATGGGGTAAGTGCGGGGAGAGGATCTCTGCAGTGTACCCCACCTGTGTTCCACCTGTGTTACTGCCTGCAAACTGCCCCCACCTGTCTTACTGCCTGCAAACTGCCCTCACCTGTGTTACTGCCTGCAAACTGCCCCATCTGTGTTACTGCCTGCAAACTGCCCCATCTGTGTTACTGCCTGCAAACTGTCCCACCTGTGTCACTGACTGCAAACTGCCCCCACCTGTGTCACTGGCTGGAAACTGCCCACACCTGTGTCCCTGGCTGGAAACTGCCCCACCTTTGTCACTGGCTGCAAACTCCCCCCACCTGTGTTACTAGCTGCAAACTGCCCCACCTGTGTCACTGGCTGCAAACTGCCCCCTGTGTCACTGGCTGCAAACTACCACCACCTGTGTTACTAGCTGCAAACTGCCCCACCTGTGTCACTGGCTGCAAAAGTGCCCAAAACCTGTGTCACTGCCTGCAAACTGCCCCACCTGTGTTACTGGCTGCAAACTGCCCCACCTGTGTCACTGGCTGCAAACTGTCCCACCTGTGTCACTGACTGCAAACTGCCCCCACCTGTGTCACTGGCTGCAAACTGCCCCCACCTGTGTCCCTGGCTGCAAACTGTCCCACCTGTGTCACTGACTGCAAACTGCCCCCACCTGTGTCACTGGCTGCAAACTGCCCCACCTGTGTCCCTGGCTGCAAACTGTCCCACCTGTGTCACTGACTGCAAACTGCCCCCACCTGTGTCACTGGCTGCAAACTGTCCCCACCTGTGTCCCTGGCTGCAAACTGCCCCACCTGTGTTACTGGCTGCAAACTGCCCAACCTGTGTCACTGCCTGCAAACTGCCCCACCTGTGTTACTGGCTGCAAACTGCCCCATCTGTGTTACTATTTGCAAACTGCCCCACCTGTGTCACTGGCTGCAAACTGCCCCACCTGTGTC
>BLSH010223698.1:10267-24716 GCA_018402905.1 Glandirana rugosa | reverse complement strand
TGATTTTAATTTATTTTCCCTATCCCCATTTATTTGTAGGGCACTTGCCCTAGTTTGAAGATGATTTTAGAACAGTTATATGGCTTCTACCGTTAATTAATACTTTTCAGACACAGTTTGAAGATGATCCACATTCACCTCCATTTTTGCTTTTTTTATGTTTTTATTTTTTTAAAAATATTTACAGTTATTTCCCTGTCCCCATTTTTTGTAGGGCACTTGCCCTACCCTTACCCCCATTTTACTTCCTTTTGCAGCCCTCTGGGGCTTTCAAGGACTTTCCTACAGCCATTTTTGTGCCTAAAAGTTCGGGTCCCCATTGATTTCAATGGGGTTCGTTGTCCGTGCGATCGTTCGGGTTCCGTCCGGACCCGGACCCGGACTTTGTCCCGAAGTTCGGACGGACCAGCAGAACCCGAACTTCCAGGTGTTCGCTCAACTCTAGTTACCACTATACTTAAAAAGGACTCACTGGACCCCACCAATCTTAACAACCTAAGACCCATCTACTTACTCCCTTTCGCCTCCAAACTCCTTGAAAGTCTAGTCTACAATAGGCTGTGCTGCCACCTCATTGAGAATAACCGTCTTGATCCCTTTCAGTCTGAATTTTGCCTGCAAAACTCCACACAAACCACTCTCCTAAAAATCACAAACGACTTACTAACAGCTAAAACCAACGGTCACTATTCTGTACTCTTACTCTTGGAGCTTTCGTTTGCCTTTGCAGTTGACCGCCTCCTCCTCCTCAAGAAACACTACTTCCTTGGTCTCCATGACTGCACTCTCAGTTGGTTCGCATTTTACCTACTCACTGAACCTTCAGTGTCACTTACAACTCTACTTCCTCCTCTCCTGCTTCTCTTACCAGTGGAGTCCCCCAAGGTTCTGCCCTTGGACCTCTCCTATTCTCGATCAACACCTCTTCCCTGGGACAACTTCCCATGGTTTCCAATACCATTATTATGTTGATGACACCCAAATCTACCTCTCTACCCCGCAGCTCACCCCAACGGTTTTCTCACGTATCACTGATTTCCTAACAGATATATCTGACTGGATGTCAAACTTAACCTATCCAAAATCGAGCTCATAATATTTCCTCCCCCACATGCCCCTTCCCTTGACTTCTCTGTCAAGATCAATGGCACAACTATCATTCCATCCCCGCATGCCAGGGTGCTAGGGGTCACCCTGTCCTTTTAGGTCCCACATCCAATCCCAGTCCAAATCATGATGCCTCAACCTCAGCAACATCTTCAGAATATGCCCCTTTTTAACCAATGACACCACAAAGCTTCTAATTCACTCCCTGGTTATCTCTCGCTTTGACTACTGCAACTCCCTCCTCATTGGTTTACCTTTGCATAGGCTATCCCTCTTCAGTCGATCATGAATGCTGCTGCCAGGCTTATCAACCTTGCCAACTGTTCAGTGTCTAGTACCCCTCTCTGCCAATCCCTCTGCTGGCTTCCACTCACCCAATAAATAAAATTCAAAGTACTAACAGAAACTTACAAAGCCATCTACAACTCTGCCCCCAGCCAAATCACTAACCCAGTCTCAAAATATCATCCAAACCACTCATTTCAGTCCTCCCAAGACCTCCTGCTCTCTGGCTCCCTTGTCTCCTCCTCCAATGCTCGCCTCCAGGACTTCTCCAGAGCATCCTTTGGAACTCCCTATTCCAATCTGTCTGACTATCTCCTAATCTATCAATCTTTAGACGATCCCTGAAAACCCTTCTCTTTAACCTGCTTCTAACTAACAGACTGTGTTTTTACTTCCTCCATCAGCTCATCCCCTTTTGTATCACTTGACCCTCCTTCTTAGATTGAAAGCTCTAACGAGCTGGGCCCTCTGACTCCTCTTGTACCAAATTGTATTGTAACTGTAATGTCGGCCTTCATTTTGTAAAGCGCTTAGTAAACTGTTGGCGCTATATAAATCCTGTATAATAATAATAATTAAATTAAAATTCCATTGGTTGCTGACACTATAACTTTCACGCAAACCACTACACTTATTGGGATATTTTTATCAGAGACATGAAGCAGAATATATTTTGTCAAAAGTTTATGAAGAGATTAGCTTTTTTACTGGACATGTTTTATTTTCCGTTTATATTGTAAAAAATAAAAAAACAGTGGTGATCAAATTCCACCAAAAGAAAGCTCTATTTGTGTGAAAAAAATTTTGCACATTTCCTCTCTTCCTCCATAATCTTGTTCTTGGACTCTCCCCTGACTGACTTCTTTTTCTATCCTAGATAACATGATAAAACCCAGGTATCCTGCCTTCAGTTTTTTTTTTTTGGTGTGGGGATTTAAAGATATGATGGACTTTGGCTTTGTACCGTTAGTATGGTATATAAACGATGCATCTATACTGTTAATGCTCATATGGGCCTTTTTTTGCCTACCCCAATACTGTCTGGACTGTACAATGATCGGTTGGTTGCCTGTCATGCTGTTAAATAAAGAATTTGAAAAAAAAAATGATACACATTTTGATCAGGTACAGTGTTGCATGACCGTGCAATTACCAGTTAGAGTAGCACAGTGGGATATAGCAAAAAGTGGCCTGATCATGAAGGGGGTAAAATCTTCCAGAGCTGAAGTGGTTAAAGTAGAACTAAAGGCAAAACTTCTTTTTAATTTTTGGATAGAGTAGAAGGTTATAATTGCGGCAAGTTTTTTTTTTTTTGCCATCTGTGTCCTGTGTTTCCCTTCACTTCCCATAGCTAAAACAAGAAGTTAGAAGAATGTCCTCAAAAGTGAGAGAATCCATGATTGTCACCAGAACTAATGTCCCCATTAGAATATTTCCCCTCTATTACTGTTCTGGGGGCACCCCAAAATATGGGATTTTTTTTCTTTCCTTATATTAAGGCTAAGTTCGCACAGTAACAGAGAACTGGCAGAGCGATTTACTGTTCCGGCCGCTGTCCGTACCTGGCTGTAGGTGGCAGTGTGGTACACGATTAAGCGCATCACACAGCTCCTTTTTTGTTTGTGCACATTTTGTTTGAAGTGTATAAAATGTATACTTTATTTATGGCTCTGTACAGTAACATGATGCGTTATGCTGCCATACTGTGCCATGCGATTCTGTACAGTATGATGCAATAAAATACAACATGTCTGCATTTTATTGCAGCACGCTGCAGTGCAGCCCTAGGCTGTATTGGAGTGTGAATGTCTTACAATGCAGTAAAACATCTGTCACCACACACTGTGTGAATCAGACCTCATATAGATTTGTAACACAGGATTTTGCAATTTATACAGTTCTTTAAACAATCAGCAGCCACAACAGGTTTTGTAGCAGTAGTGGCCCATGCATAAGGGGTGCATGGTGCCGCCCCCCCATCCATGTGTCTGGCCCCCTGATCTACATGGAGGGCGCCGGGCACATGGATATCAGAGGCTCTAATAGGCGTAAAAAAGGGTGGGATCTGGACCCAGAGCACTGCACCCGAAGCCCATACAGTTGTGTGACAATAGCGAATGAATATTCGCTATTGTCACACTGATTCTGACTCCCAGCCAATTGGAAAGCGGGTCCTGAGACCTGTTTCCCAACTGGCCAAAAGAAGAAGCTACCCTATTGGCCGAGGGAGGAGACACACGGCGATGTGCACTGTTTGTCGCCCCCTCCAAGAAACTAAACCCCTGGCCACCACTGTTTTACAGTGCTCAGCAGAGTTGCTGTCACTTGTGTTCCCACAAACTAGTAGGCATGTTGATGAATATAGTTCCATAGCCATAACATATAAGATTGTGCTCTTACCTGTTATCCCACAAGATGTGGTAAGAGCACACACAAGACTGGTAATTCATCTGCTGTTGATTCAGTTAGCTAGAGGCAAGGCTCAGTCCCAGTCCAGCCAGGCCATCTACCTTTCTATTGAAGCTGAGCTCATTCCCTCAGGCATTGCCTGAGCAGCAGCTCATGTTCCTAACCCCAGTCCTCCTGTGTCTCTGTGTGATTTCCCTAGTGTCCCTGATTTTTCAACTTTCCCTGTGTTTTCCTGACTTTCTGAGCAATTATGAGTGACCCTAAGACCCGGGGTCTCCTAGTGTTCCCGTACCTGGACCCCCTTGTTTCCAATGGCTTTGCAAATGTCTTCCAGAGCTTTCCAGTGTGAGCAGGGCCCTCTTAATCCTCTTGTATTTTATTGCATTGTAACTATATTGTCTCTCTTATATTGTAATGCGCTGCGTAAACTGTTGGCGTTATATAAATCCTGTATTATAATAATAATCTCTATCCCCCAGTGTTTCCAGTGTTGTCTCCCTGTGCCTTTCAGCATGATCTATGTACTTCCAGGTTTCCAAGCGTCATCCAGCATATCCCCAGTGACCCTGAGTATTTTTGTGTGCAACTTGTATCCTTGCATCTGCTGTATCCTTTGAACATATTTGTGCCTCTGTTACCCCTGTGCACCTCTGCCAGCTCTCAGCCTTCCTTCACCTCCATCAGGCCCCTTCACACCAGCGGACTAATCGGTCTGGCTGTCCATTTTTCAGGCGAACCCAATCAGACCAGCCATTGTTCTCTATGGGACATGGGTCCACTGTCACCTGCCAGTATCTGATCCAGTCCACTAAAAACAGACGGATAGGGGTTACGTTTGCCATCTGTTGGGCGGATTAGATGGAAACAGACATGCAGTGATTTCTGTGTATGTCTGCTCACTACTACCTGTTCACAGTGCCTTTGTGTGTTCCGAGCATTCCTGCCAGCTTGGGCTATATTACCTGCTGACCTGTGATCCCAGTTTCTCATTGCTGCAAGGAACTCTTGCATATCAGCCTTTAGTTCCTAGTAGCAGCCTGCTTGGGTAAGTCAGAGGGCCACAACTTGGGAAAGCTCACATACGCTCAAAAGCAAAAACCTGTTGTTTTCAATAGCCCTTGTTCACATCTGAGTGTCCTATCACTTGTAGTAAAATGCCTGCCACTCAAAAAAGTACATGCGCTACTTTTCAGGCAAAATTATGCATTCTTGTCCCCATAGACTTCAATGTAAATGCCTGACTAGTGCGATGGGAGCTTTTTTTTGAGCATTTTGTTGCACATTTTCTGCTCAGACAACAGCTCTCCACCCCTTTTTCAGTGGCATTCCACACCTTTTATCACATTTTATCAGTTTAAGCTGAGGGTCCCATCTGACACTGAAGCAGTGCTAGTTCCATGGATTGTAAATTCCTGTGAGACCCTGTAGAGATGTAACCCTGAAGGTGTGGCTTTCTCGGGAGGTGTGACCTGCCTGGAACTAACACCAATTTTGGAAGCTGAATAATGGCAGCACTGAAAGTAAGCTTCACAGGTTTTCATAAATGTGTCCATAACTGGGTGACATAGGAAAGCAGATATATGCCTTGACCTGACTCTGGAAATGGACATTTAATTCTATTGTGGAATTAGAAATTTATCTCAACCATCCAGTCCTAAGGATCCTGTATAGTGCCCATGGGGTCTAATCCAGTTACTGTCCACACAACATATGCATTAGGCGGCCATTGCCAACATACAAAAGCACCCATTTTTTGAAGCCTTTGCACACTGGAGTTTATAGTTCACATGTCATTCCCACGCAGCAGCTGAATAGGAGGACATCATTTCTGAGCCTTGAAGTTGCCTTCTTGGACAATTTAGTAACAGTAGATTTGCCAGATTCACTAGTTTACTCTGCCTTTTCACCTATTTATTTGTGTGTGTCTTACATCTTTAGTACTATAAGGATACCTTTTTACACTGTATTTGGTGTAATTGCCTATAATCCCATGAAGATTTCTGTGCAATGCAAGATAAAAAATTAACGAAACAAAACATTGGGGGCTCATGAGCTGGGATTATGTTTTATATCTTTGATGATTAAAAATGTTGCGAAAATAGTTGAAGGGGAGAAGCCTAGGCCATCTTTATGAAGAGCAACAATTCTTTTTTTCAGATCCTGAGAGTTCTTTGCCATGAGATGCCAGTGACCGGTATGAGAGAGTGAGAGCGATAACACCAAATTTAATACACCTGCTCCCCATTCACACCTGAGACCTTGTAACACTAAAGAGTCACATAATACCGGGGAGGGAAAATGGCTAATTGGGCCCAATTTAGACATTTTCACTTAGGGGTGTACTCACTTTTGTTGCGAGCGGTTTAGACATTAATGACTGTGTGTTGAATTATTTTGAGGGGGCAGCAAATGTACACTGTTATACAAGCTATACACTCACTACTTTACATTGTAGCAAAGTGTAATTTCTTCAGTGTTGCCACATGAAAAGATGTAATAAAATATTTACAAAAATGTGAGGGGTGTACTCACTTTTGTGAGATACTGTATATTTGAAACACAGATATCAGCATCTTTTAATTATGTGCATGCGTGGTGGAAGCATTTTATATATTTTTATTTTACATCATCATGGCTTATACTTAAAATTATTTGATATGTTTTATTAATCGTAAATGACATTTAATATTATACTATATGATGGATATGCAAAATGCTCAATATGAACATGTAACGGTTGACAAATGCTAAGCCAATCCCTCCCTCCTAGCAAAGGAGGAGTAATTTACTATTGAACTATGGATGGCATTATGCCTTTTTAACCATGGGGTATACAGACAGGAGATTTAGGCTCTGATGAAGGTCTGGAGGGAACTATTACTACATATCCCTTGATAGGCATAATAAAATCACAAGGGCCTAAAGGTATGTTTTCTATAGTGGGTTTTCTATATTCAAACCCCCTTCAGACCAAATTAGTAAAGGCACTTTTAACAGTTAACCCTAAATGGCAATCAGTTATTACCAATATGTCACAGGAAGAGTGGGAGGATATGTGTTCCTCTGATTCCTAGTCTCACTGGTAATTCACAATAAAGTTATTTAATTGTCTATATTTCATCAGACATACTTTCTCCCACCTGTCTATAAAAAATGGTTTGTTTAAGTACTGCTAATTGCCTGAGATGAACACATCTTCAGGCGGATTGTGAAACCTTACTTTGGCCCTGCCCTGTGATATCCACTTGTTGGTCTCAAGTGGTTGACAATGATGCTGAAGAGATTTGCGTATCTGGCATATTAAAGAACTGTGGCTGCAATATACTAGAATTTTTCTAAGTTAAGCCTTATTTATGAAACCCAATTAAGTGGATGAATCCATCCCCTCCTATGGTGGCCCGTCGGCTAGCATTAACTAATCAAATTCTTCCCTATGAGAAGGTAATTTATGATGAAATTGCTCTCTTAAATTACAGAAAATCTGGGATACTTGGCACTATGTTCACCAATAACCTCTAATAGTATACTTTGATTTTACACTCTTTTGGATACTAGGGTTGGGCTAACTATCACTTGGGTCCTTGTATCAATGTGATCTCTTCTATGCTCTGACCAGCTTTGTGTATAGGTGCAAATGATTCTACAAAACTGTCATTGTTTCAAAGCTTTTGTTATACTTTTGTTTTGTTGTTCATGCTGTACAAATGCTCTCACAACTCAATATACAGTATATAATGATTCTGTAAAAATGTACATATTTTCTAAGCTTAATAAACCAGTTTAAATATATATATATTTAGGGATTTTTTTCTGTGAATACACTGCACACTAAGCAGAAGAAAATTGAACAAAAAACAAATACTGTAATATTCAGCAGATTTATTATTACAAGTACAGCATCCTATTGCTTTTAAAAATGTTTCTTAGAGCTTTGAAGACAAGGTGAAAAAATTTACATATGACAAATAGTTTTCACAGAGAACATTATCATTGTATTCTTGTTGCAGATATCATCAAGGAAGAAGATATGGTTAAAGTGTTGTAAACCTCAGTCATGAAACTTATCTCTCTACAAAGCTCTAAGTGTCACTTCCAACAAGTTTTCCTGACACATGAGATACAATTTGTGTCAGGGAGGGAGCTCAGCAGACAGTTTATCTATTCAGAACACAGTTCTTCTGCTGTGTGGAGGGGGGGGTTGGACAGGCAGTGGGGAGTGAGAGCTGCCAGTTCCAGCCTGGCCATGTCTGTTTGTGATGCAAATTTTTCAAGTAAAAAGGATGTAAACGGTCCATGTTAACAGGATAAGAAGGACATTGCATCCTACTCATCTTCTGACTGCTCCATTGGATCCTGTTCACTTACTTTCCCGTTCTCAAATAAGAGCTGTCCAAAGAAAATTAACCAGTGAGACTATAAAAAAAGGCCACTTAATTATGAATATACAGTAAATCTTAACTCAATGTGACTCTAGGATCCTTGACACCATTAAAAATGGTTTCTAAGAAGTAGTTATCAACATAAAAAACTTAATCAGGAACTGCTGTACCTCCTTATTAGATCCCTACTAAGAATGTGGCACAGGCATTCATATTTAAATTGGAATCCTTTACCAATTCATAGAGTAGATCAGTACACCCACTAGCCATTTACACATCTACGGAATACTCACTGTGTACCAGTTTTACTAAAACATTAGAACAAATCAAATACAAATCAAATACAGCTATATAAATAAATCAGTTAATATAACTAATAAACTGTGCTGTTGTGCTATACCACCTAAATATGTCTATTCTACCTTCTAGTCTGGCTCTAGCAGGCCATATAGTATTACAACAATATAGGGAAAGACTATTTGGCAGAAAACACAAGTTCAAAAATGAAACATTTGCTCCTTGGCCCAAAATCCTAAGTCTCGTAGAAATTCACAACCGATAGTCTGTATAGCACAGACCTTCTTAAAGGTTTAGCTCTAGCATTGAAATGTCTCTAGTTGTTATTGTAAATGTACATGGTCATCTGACAAGCATGTAAAATACCCATATAAGACAACATTTTTTAAAGCAGTTTCAGGGAAAAAATGGAATTGTATAGGTTTCCATAAAATCACAAGCTGCGCTACTGCTGCATTTACAATGTGTTGTCATGTCCCAGTGATGCATGTTGGATGCATCCCTATTTATTTCTATATAAGAAACAAAATGATTGAAATGCAGCGGAATAGGATATGCTGTGCTTTACAAAAACATATGCATGATGCATGCTGAATAAAACCATAATTTCAAATGTAACTGCTCCCTAAGTTTCAGTTAAAAATCCATATGGTGCTACTTCTCAAATGTTGCTTAAGGGTGACGTTAAAGCAAATCCTAAGTGTCCATGAACAAATGTTATTATATATTATCAAATCCTCTATTAGTGTAATGAAGTTGTCTTGGTTCATCTTCATCTTCTTCAATAGTGTTGAAAAATGACTTTAGTTTTTCTGGAACACACCAGTTCAATATAATGACAGTTATTCCTATTAGAAAGCAAAGAAGACCTGAAATGACAAAGAAAAGAGCTTCATTAATTATATATATATGTAAAAAAAAAGAAAGGAAAAAAGAATTGCTAGCATTATGTGATTTGCAGTTTTATTTATATAAATATATACAATATCTCACAAAAGTGAGTACACCCCTCACATTTTCGTAAATATTTTATTATATATTTCCATGTGACAACACTGAAGAAATGACACTTTGCTACAATGTAAAGTAGTGAGTGTACAGCTTGTATGACAGTGTAAATTTGCTGTCCCCTCAAAATGACTCAACACACAGCCATTAATGTCTAAGCCACTAATGTCTAAGCCACTGGCAACAAAAGTGAGTACACCCCTAAGTAAAAAATGTCCAAATTGGACCCAAAGTGTCAATATTTTGTGTGGCCACCATTATTTTCCAGCACTGCCTTAACCCTCTTGGACATGGAGTTCATTAGAGCTTCGCAGGTTGCCTCTTCCACTCCTCTATGATGACATCATGGAGCTGGTGGATGTTAGAGACCTTGCGCTCCTCCACCTTCCATTTGAGGATGCCCTGCAGATGCTCAATAGGGTTTAGGCCTGAAGACATGCTTGGTCAGTCCATCACCTTTACCTTCCGCTTCTTTAGCAAGGCAGTGATCGTCTTAGAGATACGTTTGGGGCCTTTATCATGTTGGAATACTGCCCTGCGGCCCAGTCTACGACGGGAGGGGATCATGTTCTGCTTCAGTATGTCACAGTACATGTTGGCATTAATGGTTCCCTCAATGAACTGTAGCTCCCCAGTACTGGTAGCACTCATGCAGCCCCAGACCATGACACTCCTACCACCATTCTTAACTGTAGGCAAGACACACTTGCCTTTGTACTTCTCACCTGGTTGCCGCCACATACGCTTGACACCACCTGAACCAAATAAGTTTATCTTGGTCTCATTAAACCACTGGACCTGGTTCCAGTAATCCCCTATTTTGTGTGGCCACCATTATTTTCCATCACTGCCTTAACCTTCTTGGGCATGGAGTTCACCAGAGCTTCACAGGTTGCCACTGGAGTCTTCTTCCACTCCTCCATGACGACATCACAGAGCTGGTGGATGTTAGAGACCTTGCGCTCCTCCCCTTCCATTTTGAGGATGCCCCACAGATGCTCAATAGGGTTTAGGTTTGGAGACATGCTTAGCCAGTCCATCACCTTTACCCTCAGCTTCTTTAGCAAATTGGGTCCAATTAGCTATTTTCCCTCCGTGGTGCCATGTGACCCGTTAGTGTTACAGGGTCTCATGTGAATGGGGAGCAGGTGTTTTATGTGTCTCTTATACTGGTCACTGGAAGTTCAACAGGGCACCTCATGGCAAATAAAAAAAAAGAACTATATATAAACTAGAAGACCAACATCAACTTTCACTACTAACTAGGAGGGCTCCTCCTTCGGGAGAAGTGCTCTGACTCAAGAATGTATAGTAATATGGTATGTGACTAAGCTGCAGGGCTCTGTAGTCAGGAAATGTGAAATGTGATAAATTGTACAGTGTGAATAACTACAAAATGGCAGTGATATATATATAAAATATATATATATATATATTTGTATTATATTCATTTGTTCAGTTTTGTATGTCCCTTTCCAAGTCTGTTGTCTCAAGTGTCAGTGATAGTGAAATCTCTATAACATCCAATACATAATCTTTCAATATGTAATGAAATCCTTATACATATACATTTATATATATATATAAAAATCCAGCGAATAAGCTGCTGCTATAAAATAAAATAGATCAACTAAAAAGTCACTTATAATCCAAAGAAGTGATAGCAGCGCTTGATAGTACTGTAAATGTTCAGTGCAAACAATAGATAAAGTGCATAAAGTGCTGGTGCTGTAACTCAGTTCTTTTCAGGTGTAAAACACAACTTGTCAGCTTCTGCTGAGTCCTCCACCTTAAATCACCGCGTGCATAAGAACACACTGGGGCTCACCAGAACTCTGGAATCAAACAGCCTGTTTATATCACAACGTCAGCAAGAGGATTCCACTCTCAGCTTGAATCCCGGAAGTTAAAACCACAAAGAGGTGTTCCTCTACTAATTTATGGAAAGCTTTCCACTCTATGATCAAAAGAGCCAAGAAGGGCAAAATATGTGCAGATAAGGGGAGCCATAAATTAAGAGAGCCTTCTGAGTGGAACATGTCCTTTAAACTGCTGTATGGTCTTGGCCACTGTGCTGGAGCTCAGTTTCAGGGTCTTAGCAAACTTCTTATAGCCTAGGCCATCTTTATGTAGAGCAACAATTATTTTTTTCAGATCCTCAGAGAGTTGTTTGCCATGAGGTGCCATGTTGAACTTCCAGTGACCAGTATGAGAGAGTGAAAGTGATAACACCAAATTTAACGCACCTGCTCCCCATTTGCACCTGAGGCCTTGTAACACTAACAAGTCACATGACAACAGAGAGGGAATATGGCTAATTGGGCCCAATTTGGACATTTTCACTTAGGGGTGTACTCACTTTTGTTGCCAGATGTTTAGACATTAATGGCTGTGTGTTGAGATATTTTGTGGGGACAGCAAATTTACACTGTTGTACAAGCTGTACACTCACTACCTTACATTGTAGCAAAGTGTCATTTCTTCAGTGTTGTCACATGAAAAGATAGAATAAAATATTTACAAAAATGTGAGGGGTGTACTCACTTTTGTGAGATACTGTATATATATATATATATATATATATATATATATATATATATATATAAAGATATGATACTTATGGATAAATACATTAACAAAAAAGAAAACAAACAGTCTTCTCTGTTTTTTTTGTTTTAATAATCAAGAGTGCCCACAGCAATCTTTTTGAAATACTAAAAAGTACTTAGAGGAAACATTTTAAAATACTCAAACGTGTCTACAGGAAGCTTGTGTACTGATGCCACAAAAGTTTATCACAATTAAATGTTTATGATACCATTAAATATTACATGTGACCGGGTTCACACTAGCTGGGGCCGTGGCTCACAGCAGGGGATCTTATGCATGCCTGTTCAACATTTCTGGTGTGAATCAGGTCCGAATTTTTGGCTGAATGCACACTTGAAATGGACCAGAAGACGCACAGGACCCTTCTGCAATTCGGACTGTGGCTGCCCAGAGTAGTGTAAACCGGCTTCATTGAGAGTCGGTCACGATCTCCTGTCATGCGAATTGGATGTGGCAAAATCCACATCCAATTTGCATCAGTGTGAACCCGGCCTTAAGAGTCAGTCTCAATAACTCATAAAGTTTTTGAACTATGCTGGAGAGATACAAATACCCACTGAGCACCTTGACCTACAGAATGCCTACTCCAAAACAAGTTGCTTTACAACTGCAATAAGCCATTTGGCCCTCGTTAAGGGGTAAATGATTGTAAATGTGCACCTGGCACCTGTAAAACAAGATTTGTTGCGACATTCCATTTTTATATGTTTGTGTATTACACTGTTGCTATTTTAGTAAATATAAAAAGTATTTCCTTATTGGGATCAGGCAAAATTGGGGATTTTGTAGGATATTATGTGTTGTACTACATGTATCACTTCAATTTTGTTCACTCTTTTGGATTTCTAAGAATAGCCCCTGATCTGTAGTCACACTAGGCTATAAGCAAGGTGCACTTACAAAATCACCTCTGCCAACTAGACCACATTGATCCCTGCTTCTGTGCTCAGTAATCTATGAAACATTCTGTGCACTGGGCATGGTTTGACCTCACACTAAAGTGAGCTATACTGGACCATAAGTGAACCGTGCCTGGTACCAACTCTTCCAAGTGGTCTCAGGCACAGTACACTTAACCATTCCCAGGCCTGGTTCATGAGCACTCACACTAACCAAAAGAGCCACAGTAAAAGTATGAGTCATGCCCAGGCACAGTTAAAACAGTCAGTGAGAGGGTAGCCTTATTTAAACTATGCATCAATATCAGCAAGGGGGTCACTGAATGCTAAACATGTATTACAGTGTCAGTTTGTACAAGTAACTCACCTGTTGCTAAAGTTAGCCAAAAAGATCCTCCATAGTATGTTTTCAGAGACTCAGAGCCAAACTGTATATTACAAAAGGCAACATTTCTCACAGTAGAAAAAGAAATCAGAGAGAAGAGTATGAAAGCAGCAGTCACTAGTATCATATAGGCTCCATATATAAAAACTGGCATGGAGAAAAGAATGTTGCATATAATCCAGGAACAAAATGCCACCCTGTAACACAGAAATGTTTGTACGTGTTAATTTTACTTATTGAGCATACATTATACATTATTATACAACACAAAGTAATGTATACCTGTCTTATTCTACCTTTCTATCATGAATGTTCTTTAAAAGCAGAACCATAGACAAATATAAATGACCCAATTTTAATCTTTAATAAAAATCCTTAAATAAAAATCAAATAGTACTTCAATCTGTCTATGTGTTAGTCTCCAGTAATACCTTGCACAGAAAATCGTAGACTAGAAAAAGAAGGGGCAGCACTATAAACAGGTGTGATTGAATCTCTAGAATGGCTAACTGCATTAAAATTGCTTTACCAGGAGAAAGATTTAACACTTACAGTACTGTGAAAAAGTTTTAGACAGGTGTGTAGAAATGCTGTAAAGCAAGAATGCTTTCAAGAATATATATTTTTAACCACTTCAATACTATGCACTTAGAACACTTTAATACCAGACCAATTTTCAGTTTTCAGTGCTGTTGCGCTTTGAATGACAATTGCGCGGTCGTGCGACGAGATAAACACCCTTGTTTTACTATTTTTGAAACAAACCCATGTCGCAGCGTGCTGGCGCGTTAACAGTAAGTTTCGCGTTGTCGTGACTTTTGACTTTTAACCAGACCATAATTTCACAAGATTCACGTATCATAACTTCACCAATTTTTATATATAAGAACTTTCGTAAGAACGAAATGTCGTAAAGATGTGTGGACAGATTTTGAAAAAGTGTCATGACATTCACAATTTAGAAAGAGGACCATTTCGTTAAAATTACGTCAATCGGTAAGATCTCTAAGTTAGTGTGGACAAATATCACGACGGGGAAGAAAAAGATCAGATGCTAAAAGACACGTTCC
>BLSH010223698.1:0-10257 GCA_018402905.1 Glandirana rugosa | reverse complement strand
GTACTGAGAGGTGGCACTGATATACAGCACTGATGGGCACTGATATGCAGCACTGACGGACACTGCTAAGCGGCACTGATGGGCACTAATAGAGAGCACTGGGCACTGATAGGTGGCACTGATGGGCACTGATAGGTGGGCACTGGTAGGTGGCAATGGTGGGCACTGATGTGTGGCACTGGTATGCATTGATAGGGGCACTTGTGGGCACTGATAGGGGCACTGGTGGGCATATACATTAATAGGGGCTCATTCCCTGGTGGTCTAGGGTGGCATCTGAAGGTGGCACTGAGTGAAGGTGGACCTGAGCACTATGTCACTTACCTGGTGGTCTAGGGGGGTCTCCCTGGTGGTCCAGATCGGCTCCCTGGTGGTCCCTGGTCGGCTCCCTGGTGGTCCTTGGTGGGCACATCCCTGGGCAGGCTCCCTGGTGGTCTAGGGTGGCGATCCGAGGGAGGGCTGTGCTGATAAATCATCAGCACAAACCCTCCCTGTCAGGGATGCAGCCAATCGGCTCTCCCCTCATCAGGTCTGCAGACCTGAGTACAGGAAAGCCGATAAACGGCTTTCCTGTGTTACACTGTGACCAGCCGTGATTGGTCACGGCTGGCCACATGGTAAAGTGCTTCGGATCGAAGCACTTTACCGAGATCGGCATTGCGGGTGGTCAGACTGACCCCCCACACCACCGATCGCCGCGATGCGCACCCCCCGGGCGCGCGGCGGCTTGTTATCCTGAGGACGTCATATGACGTCCAGTCAGGATAACTCAGCCACTTCCCGGCCGTCATTCTGCATACGGCGGTCGGGAAGTGGTTAAGCATTTATTTTTATCAATGTATAAAATGCAAAGTGAACGACCAGAAGAAAAATCTAAATCAAATCAATAACTTGTGTGACCACCCCTTGGCTTGAAACCAGCACCAGTCCTTACAATTGGGCACTTTGTAAATGTGCACAAAGACAGGGATTTTGTAGGATTAGAGTCAGATGTATGGTTGATCAATTATATCAAGCAGGTGCAAATGATCAATTTTATATTTAGGTTGAAACAGCACATAGGAGGTTTAAAACTGGGCGAGGAACAGCCGAACGTTGCTACTAAGGTGAGGTTGTGGAAGACAGTTTCATGTCACAGTTCATACACCATGGCAAGAGTGAGCGCACAAGGTAGTTATACTGCATTAGCAAGGTCTCTCCCAGGCAAAGATTGAAGCATGGTGGAGGTCCCTTGCAAGTTTGGAGCTGCATTTCTGCAACTGGAGTTGGAGAATTGGTCAGGATCAATGGTGTCCTCAATGCTGAGAAATACAGGCAGATCATTTTCTATCATGCCATACGATCGGGGAGGCATGTGCCTGGCCCCAAATGTATTGTGCAGCAGGACAATGACCTCAAACATACAGGCAATGTCATAAAGAACTATCTTCAAGAAGTACAAGGAGTCCTGGAAGTAATTGTTTGACGCACACAGAGCCCTGATCTCAACATCATTGAGTCTGTCGGGGATTACATGAAGAGACAGAAGGATCTGAGGCAGCCTACATCCACAGAAGATCTGTGGTTAGTTCTCCAAGATCTTTGTAATAGTCCACCTTCAAAAGCAGTGTGCAAGTATGCCTAGAAGTGTTGATTTTGTTCTGAATGCAAAGGGTGGTCACATCAAATATTTATTTTGATTTTGACTTCTCAGTGCCGGTTCACACACAGGCGACCTGTCAGGTGACTTTTTAGCAAGTCACGCTCCATTCATTACAATGGAACCATTCTAATAGTAACAACTCAAGTTGCTCCGACTTAGAAAAAGGTTCCTGTACTACTTGGGGACGACTTCAGAGCACCTTGCATTGACTTCTATACAGAAGTCGTTTTGCAAGCCGCACTGAAGTCACGCGACTTTGAAGCCGCCCTTGTGTGAACTGGCACTCACTAATAAAAAGAAGCTATTAGCACTTCTTTTTCTAAAAGCATTTTTCATTTACAGCATTTTTTCACCCCTGCAACCCATTAGAAATGCTTGGAGCACCGCTCTAAAGTAATAAAATCTCTCTTCCAATGATCCACACTAGTATGGGTGTCAGCATCTCTAGCACTCATCCAGAAGTAGCTTGTGTGTGAGAGCAATGCACTCCTGACTGCCCAGTCTCAAGGAATAGTATGGAAGACCCCACAGCCACACCCCGTGACACTATTCTTTTCTCACCTGCCTAAATCTTTTGCTAATTGGAGTATATCTTTTTAATATAAATTATTTTACTTAACTGAATATCTATGATTCTGTTATAGTAAGATTAAAAAATGTAATAGTTTTTTTATTATTACTTTTTATTATAGATGACCACAAAATAAAAGATGCAGTCTCCCATATTAATCATTCCAGCACCATACGCTTTGAGATGCACATGTAATAGTTCATACCATGCACATATCTCTGTATATATGGCCACCTTTACTAAAATGTTGCAATAAAGACATATGCAGTACATCTCTGCAATACTTGCACATTCCCTATGCTTTATGCTTTTAAAGATCCTGCACGTACACAAAATCAATCATTAATATCGCTGAAATTCAGTCAGTAAATAATGAATGTTGTGGGCTGACAATACACAGCATGTTTGTACACTGAGTGGTGTCAGCCCTGCCCATTTTCTTTTGCTAAACTACTTAAACCCTCCCACTCTCAGATTTCTACAACATAAAGTCTAATTGACCTGTAGTCACAAGATAATAACTAGAAAGAATGTATGATCTGAATTATCAGATTTTTTGCACTATCAAAGAAATATAGCAATACTGTACAATGGCATGTTTAATAGACCAAAAAAAGAGCAAATAAGAGAAATTTGTTTTCAGGGCATTCATAAACGTTAAAAATATATATTGATTATTCTACTGCATACTGCTATGGAAACTGGCCTAAAGCTAGCCATACACTAGTAGATTTTTGAACAAAAATTTGTACAAACTTTCTCTGTGCATTCAATGACTTGACGAATTTCATTTGAAAGAAGTTCAAAATGTTGCTATTACATTCAGTTTTGGAATGAATGTCATTTCCAGAACAAAATTAACCACTTCCCGACCAGCGCCGTAAATAGGCGGCGGCTGGTTTTGAGTGGCTGTACCGGGATATATCCTGCGGCTGCAGGCTATATCCCAGTACCGTTTGTAGAGTGGACGGTCGGCTATCCGGGGATAGCGACCCATCCGGCTCGGGAGCCGCTCAGCCATTGTCCCTGGGGGTGGGAGGGGACATCCCCCCTCCCGCCGCCTACCCCCACTCTTCTCTGGCCTCCCGTCCCACCGGGAAACCAGAGCAACAATCCGGCGCATCCGCCAGCTCAGAGGAGACTTGAAGGAAGCCGGAATTGGCTCTGATAGGGTCTTCTTCGGCAAATTCCGGAAGCGACGCCATAACATCACTTCCGGTTTACCCGGCGGCTAAAGGCGCCGGTTTTAAAAAAATGACAGTATTCAGAATCACCGTTTTTGGTGATCTGAATACTGTGAAGTGTAAAGGAGGGATGGGGGGTCTTTTAGACCCCCAAGCCCTCCATAAAGTGTACCTGTCACCATATATTACTATCACAAGGGATGTTTACATCCTTGTGATATCAATGAAAGTGATCAGAATTTTTTTTTTAAAGGAACAGTGTTAAAAATAAATAAATAAATAAAATTAAAAAAAAAAATTAAAGCGCCACCGTCCCTGCGAGCTCGCGTAGCAAAGAAAACGCATACGTAAGTCACGCTCGCATATGAAAACGATGTTCAAACCATACATGTGAGGTATTGCCGCGATCCCCAAAGTGTGAGCAATAATTGTAGCAAAAGACCTCGTCTGCACCTCTAACCTGGTTACCGCTAAAAAATTTTAAAGCGTCGCCTATGGAAATTTTTAAGTACCGGACTTTGTTGCCATTCCGCGAGTGCGCGCAATTTTCAGCTGTAACATGTATGGTATCTATTTACTCGGAGTAACATCCTCTTTCACAATATACAAAAAATTGGGCTAACTTTACTGTCGTCTTATTTTTTAACTCAAAAAAGTGAAATTTTTCCAAAAAAAGACCGCTGTGCAAATACCGTGTGACAAAAAGTATTGCAATGATCGTCATTTTATTCTCTAGGGTGTTTGAAAAATATATATATATAATGTTTGGGGGTTCCAAGTAATTTTCTAGCAAAAAAAACAGTTTTTAGTTTGTAACCAACAAATGTAAAAAAGGGCCCCGGTTGGTAAGTGGTTAAAATCCAGAGTTAGAAATGTTTTAATTCAAGAAAAATCTTCCATCCCGGTCCTTTGAATTGTCTTGTTACTATGTTTAAAAACAAATGTTAACTTTGACCCCACTAATAATTTCATAATCAACGAAAGATCTTAAAATGAGAAATATCTAATTAATTTCTACCAGTGTATGGCCGATGTAAGAACTACAGACACTGCTACCACTTTGAAGGTCCCATTCACTCAACAGACGTGAACAAAAACATACACTCACCGGCCACTTTATTAGGTACACCTGTTCAATTGTTTGGTAACACACATTGCTAATCAGCCAATCCCCATGAACCACAGACTCCATTAGCCCTCATCAACAGCTGGGGCAAATGGAGTTTGTGGGGATTGATGGAATTACCTGCTTATTCTGGACATGCTGGTTAACATCTAGCATCTGGTGAGCCTCTTTCTATAGGGGTGTTTTGAGCATCTTTTCTTGTGGTGGAGGAAGATTTGGTGTTTGACTAAATATCTTTGACACACCATTGTTACATTTAAAATGATGGACTATTATATCTTCTGCATGCAGGAGGATTAATGTGTTTATAGTGCACTTAGCGCTGCTGTGAAAATTATTTTTAGTATTCTCTGAATGAATATCTTCAATTCTCTTTTTGTATATTTAATTTGTTTATAGTAGCTGCACAGTTTATTACTTATATTGAGACATTGATTATTGATGTTTGGTTATAGCGCAGTGATTATTGATTTATACACCATTACATTTAACTGAACTTGAGCAGTTCTGCAAAGAAGAGTGGGCAAATATTGCAAAGTCTAGATGTGCAAAGTTAGTAGAGACAAATCCCAGCTGACTAAAGGCTGGAATTAAAGCAAAAGGTGTTTCATCAAAATACTGACACAAGGGGGGGGGGGGGGTGATCATTTTTCCAACACAGTGATTCTGTTTTTTATTTTTTTTAATTTTTTTCTGACATGTGTTATAACTTTCACTTGGATGTAAAATATAGCTGGATAAACAGAAACTGTGTCTTTCTTCATTTCAGGCTGCAAAGCAACGCATGCGATTATTTGAAAGGGGGTGATACTTTTCTATACACACTGTATAACAAATATATGTTACACTCAAAGTTATTACTTTGTTAAATATGTCGCAAAGGTCTTTTCTCAAGAACTATTATATTATTGTAATCTCTTGCTTCTTAGAGTCAAAAAGTTGAAGTCCAGGAAACGATTTTCATTTAACTCCTCCCGGTGTTTTCTAATGTTTTAACTTCCAGGAATCTAACCAACAGCTATTATACATTGAAAAATAGTCCTCTACCCTGGCTTTTTTTGTTTTGAAAAGAGTGGGGACGGGTTAGAACATTTGTCAGGTCAACATTGTATCCGTAAATTTATGATGGTGAAACCATAAATCAATATCACTGGAAAATGGCTGAATTTTCCCTTTGCTATTTACAGAAACAAACAAGAGCTGACTATTTGCATACAGTCACTGTAAAGCAGGTTAAAGTTCTTCCTAACATATCCATAAAAAAATACGTGCTCTGCAGGCATGAAAAGCATGCTTCTGGAGTGGCTTCATTTAGCTTTACATATTGGCTTCCACGACTTCATAGGTGCCCTGAAACCGATTGAGCTTAATTATGGAAATAAAGATTTTACATTTAAAGTCACTATGTGACTTTACATGTATCCACTCCGAAATATGCTACCGTTAACGATAGTGTGTTTTTTTTAAGATGAAAAGTTAAATACCTTTTCTAACACGACAGTTGTGTGGTCACGTGATCCACCTCCGCTAGTCTTCCCTGATCTATGGAAAGAAGTGGGAGCGGCTGAGATTCCCCTGTGACATCAGCCGGCCAGCACAGGGGGGTCACGTGACCACACAGCAGCGGTGCGGGAAAAGGTATTTAGCCTTTTCAATTTAAATAATCACATACTATTGTTGATGGCTGCCTAAACCAGAGGGGGTACATGTATTTATGCTGCATATTGCAGCTGAATAGCAGTGGGGGGGCGTGGAGAAGAGCCGCTCTCACACTGATAAAGGTTGTAGGGAGGGGGAGAGGGAAGAGACTATCAGGGCAGAGCAGTAGGATTACAGAGGCACGTAACCTGACCATGGTAATCATGGATCAGCAGCCGTGATTACCATGGTCAGCACAGACAGGGGGACACAGGAACTGGCAGGATCAACTAGGCATTTTACAAAATAGGAAGGGAAAATGACATAGCACGAGCACTGTGCTATACAGAATGCTTTAAAGAAACAGGATCTTTTTTTTTTATTTTAGGGTTACAATCACTTTAAGCTATGGTATATCCTCCAAAACAATATACAATTCCTTGTGAGTAGTGTGAAGGTCTATGAGGCTGTCCTCACTCTGCTTATTGCTTCTTTCTAGTACCCGCTATATCCATTATGATTCCTAACCTTTACAGTTACTCCAGTAATGTGTTTCTGTAGGTCACCTGACTGTTCACTGGTGAGGGTATGCAGCGATTGTAGGTGAGTGGCTGGTGTGGGCACCTAGAGGAGGGGGCAGGTGATATCCACACTGCTGATTCCTAGTGTCCCGGTACGGTATGGTGGCTGGGCAGCCTGCTGAATGGAGCAAGAAGGGGCTCTGTGAATGAAGCAGGAGAGACAATAAAATGGCGCCCATCTGAGTTTAGCATATATGTAAAAACTATACAATTTATTAGGGTTGCACTTACAGGACAGTGGTAATTGCTAGGCATGTCATGGGGAACAGTGCCCCTAGTGCTCTGTGGTACGTGGATCCATCTGGGTGGAGAGCTGGGGGTCCGCAGGGTCCACTGTAACACACATGGCTGGCAGCACCAATGGTATCTGGAGCTCCGGGCTGGTGGGCGGGAGAGGGAGCTGAGCGTCTCTGAGGGATGGAGAGCCAGTGGTGGTGGGGACACCTGTGCTTACACAGGTGTCCCACCACCACTGGCTCTCCATCCCTCAGAGACGCTCGGCTCCCTCTCCCGCCCATCAGGCTGGAGCTCCAGATTCCATCGGTGCAGCCAGCCACGTGTGTTGCAGTGGACCCAGCAGACCCCCAGCTCTCCACCCAGATGGATCCATGTGCCACAGACCACCAGAAACACTGTACCCATGGACATGCCTAACAATTACCACTATCCTGTAAGTGCAACCTTAATAAACTGTATTGTTTTTACATACATGCAACACTCAGATGGGTGCCGTTTTTTTTGTCTTTCCCACCTGACTGTTCACTGCTCTGCCTTCCACCTACTTTACATTCTGATTTACTCCTATTGGATGCAATAGGTTAGTATGGGGTCTGTGAGCATTTCTTTATTCCTCCATTCTTCCTGGGCCTGATATATCTACTGTGTGTGTTCTCATTATGCACACACAGGATGTTGGATCTCATCCTTTCCTTTGCTTCACATCCCCTGTGAGTGCCCTCCAGGAATCCTTACTACAGGATATCAGGTGAAGCCTCCACTCGGGGCAAAAGGAAGGCATCTGGATTGCTTTGTTAGTGATTTAGGATTTATCTTCAGCTGTTAAGAGGTTTTAACAATCCCTGTACATGTAATTTATCATATAGACTGGACTTCACTGCTGCTGCATATGGCTTCTCCAATGTAATGTTAAGCACTTCAGCCCAAGAAGGTTTCACCACCTTCCTGACCAGAGCATTTTTTGCAATTTGGCACTGCACTATTTTAACTGGCAAATGCGTGTTCATGCAACACTGTACTCAAAAAAAAAAAATGGTGTCATTTTTTCCATAACAAATAGAGCTTTCTTTTGGTGGTATTTGATCACCTCTGCGGTTTTTATTTTTTGCGCTATAAACAAAAAAAGAGTGACGATTTTGAAAGAAAACCAATCATTTTTACTTTCTGCTATAAAACATATCCAATAAAAATGTACAAAATCAAATTTTTTTATCAATTTAGGTCAATATGTATTCTGCTACATATTTTTGGTAAAAAAAATCCCAATAAGTGCATATTTATTGGTTTGCGCAAAAGTTATCGCATCTACAAACTATAAGATATTTTTATGGCATTTTTCTTTTTACTAGTAATGGCGGTGATTGGCGATTTTTAGTGGGACTGCGACATTGCGGCGGACAAATCTGACACTAAGTGTCACATTTTGACCAGTGACACCAATACAGTGATCAGTGCTAAAAAATGCACTGTCAGTGTACTAATGCTGGCAAGAAAGGGGTTAACATCAAGGGTGATTAAAGGGTTAAACGTGCTCCTAGGGAGTGTTTTCTAACTGTGTGGGGGATGCTTTGACTGGGGGAAGAGAGAGATCTGTTTTCCTGCTTAGCGGAAATACAAGATCTCCATCTTCCCTGAAAGAACGGTCATCTGCCTTGTTTACATAGGCAGTCTGCTGTTCTGCCTCTCTTGGGAGAGATTGCGGGGTGATGGCGAACATCGAGTCCACCGGCTCCCACTGTGTCTAATCACAGCAAGAGCAGGTCACCGGCGGCGTGTGCCCCAGACCCGGAAGAAATCACAACGCACAGGTACGTTGTTTCACACAGCCAGGGCTGCCTGCCGCAGTAAATGTGTGGTGGGTGGTCCGGAACTGGTTAAAATATAAATCCCTAATTGCCATGTTTATTAATTTTAGTTAAGATTAACTGAATAACTAAGTGTTATTTTATTCACCCATATAAAGTGCATGTTGTCCTTTGCTGTAGTAATCAAGTGATTAATGGATGTTTTGAGTACTGAAAGTACTGAAAAATAACTGGCCTTCTAGAAATGCAGTGTGGTTAGCTAACACTACTTCTGTTGCACTTAAATAGTAAGAATGAGTTAAGGAGATGAGGAGAGGTATAAGGGTCCTGTAGTCCATAAAATGGAAACATGTTGTAGAGCTGTGTTAAATATGTTTATTTTTATTTTACTTTACAATTTACGGGAAAAAGTTTAAATTTGCGTGAACCTTCAGCTGCCTAAATCTTTGGACCTACTGATCCTTTTGACATAAAAGTAACCTTTGCTTAACCCCTTCCACACCACGCGCAGTATATTTACTGCGGCAGTGTGGATGGGTCCCGCAAATCGCCGTAAATAAACGGCTATTTGCGAAGTGGCTGCTAGGGGGCGTGCGTGCTCGCCGCACTCCAGAAGAGTGTGCCCGCGGCTCGGGTGGACCCGATGTCCACCAGTGAGCCGCGATGAGCGGCCACAGCAAAAAGAATGGGAAACCGCCACTGTAAACACGGCAGTTCCCCGCTCTGTCAGTGCGGGCATAGGAGATCTACTGATCCCTGTCACTGGGATCAGTTAGATCTCTTATGCCCATAACAGCCCAGCCCCCCCCCCCCCACAGTTAGAACACACCCAGGGAACACAGTTAACCCCTTCCCTGCCCCCTGCAGATTAACCCCTTCACTGACAATGGCATTTATACAGTAATCAGTGTACATTTACATTTCTGATCGCTGTAAAAATGTCATTGGTGCAAAAAAGTGTCAAAATAGTCCGATATGTCCGCCCCAATATTTTTTTTTTATTTCAATATGTTTTTATTAGATTCTCAAGTGAATACATAATAAAAGAAGTAAAGTATATCAAGCAAAAGTTACAAAAACTGTATACCGAGGACATATATCTTCAACAGGTTAGGCAAGTAACAATTTCATAGTCAGTCATTAACTTTTGACACAAACCTGTTATTTGTGCATATCATTTGAGTAGTAAATTGTTGCACTGTGAGGGCCCGTCATGGCCAGGTGCCCCCCCTCCCGGACACCCCAATTGGGATCTTTTAAAGTGTGGTAATCTGGAGGTGTTAGTTATATAATTATGTATTTGCCTGTATGTCCAGTAGTTCAATTCTGTGTGCCCTTGGTCAGTTTGGAGAGTATTGTAGGATTTCATTCTGCCTTGGTATATGCAGTTACTACCTAACAATGTTTTGTGTCTGTATGTGAGACCTAGGTGGTGCAATGATTGTCCTGGTGGAAAGTCTGGGTTATAGCGTA